>JALLKD010000165.1:0-125145 GCA_023509735.1 Fusarium liriodendri | reverse complement strand
GGTAACCGTTGGGGAAAGTCTCTCTCGTGATAACACTCCTTCTTCTCACACACGTTGGGACCTCATATCCTAGCCTTGTCTACCCTAGATCCGATAAGACAGCTAATTGCTTTGTTTCCTCCTTCGATTAAAAGAAAGGATTGTTCACATAGTGGATTCAGTGTTTAATGATGTTCACTTTGCCCACAAGGCTGACCACAAGAACTGGTCGGCCTGGATATATAACCACTTGGTGAATGGTAGATGATGTATCACAGGAGCGGTTGGAAATGTAATTCCTAGAATCCTACCACCCCTATTCTCTGTACTCTTTGTCCAGGCAGGCTTCACCGGATCTATGTTTAATGCGCTGCTTGGAAAGATTGTCGTCTAGGGTAGCGCATGTACATAGGCAATTCTACTCGATTGGCAGCCGAACTGTGTTGGATGGCTTCGTGATGATCTAGCTCTTAGCTGCAAAGTCTCGGCAGAATATGTTCGTGTTGTGTATGTCTTCAAGAAGCCTCGGTGGTTAGCAAACCAGCCCACTTCCATCCCTACCTAGTTCAAGTCAATCTTTAGGTAACCAGAACAATACCTTATCAATTATTCCTTTGCCGGTCAGCACGGTGATCTCGGTCATCTATATCCCCAGCCTCAAGATAACGGCCCATTAGTCGTGGAGAATATCATGTCCGTCAAGCACGACCTAACTAATGTACAGGAATCACCGTACATCCGGTCTGCCGATGCTTCCGGGCCATCGGTCGTGTGGGGCGGGGCGGAGTAAGCTTCCCCATCTCTAATCCCTACCATGTCACTTCCTTGCCATCCATGATGCTTTGGGCCACAATCACTAGTTATGACACACTAGACTTGTTGGTTTCGGTCACACACATATCGCTAACCTTGTACGTCTTTGACAGTGATCGGGAAACACAGTGCCTCGTGTCTGGTAGCGAATGAATAAAAAATGCCAATGACTGGATAACACACTTTCATGAGATCTAACAGTCCCCCTTCACGTTCCATGTGAAATGACCTCGGCGGTGGAGTAACTAAAGGCATTTGACGTTCCCAAAGAAAAGACAGAGACGTGTCGTTCGCTAGGTAAGCATAGTCATAGAATCAACTTAAAAAATTGACTTATTTATAAAACCTGTCCAGAACATTATCTATTCCCTTGATATACTTTGATGTGGGTTAAGGTTAATAGTCTACAAATTTAATTCATTTGCGGGTATTACATTTGAGAGAACCTAGACTACGAACCAGCAAGCTGTCAGTTCGAGCGTGTTTGGATCCATGGGAGCCTCAGTTTGATGGGTGATCAATAGGCAAGACCTTAGAGCCCGTTGGCAATCATATAATCGCAGCAAAGATGAGTGGTTCTGCTGGTCCTCTCCAAAAGAATATCATAGAAGCTCTCGGCAATGCCGACTGGACTGTCATTAATATCTTACATATCGACTACGAAAGGAGCAATCAAAGAATCGGACTGGGCTTCGATTATCTTGTAACGCTCCTTATTTCGGTGAGAGAAGGTTCCATGTCCTGAGACCGTGCCTATGATGTAGTGGCACGATGTTATCGGATCCTACAGCGCCACGGGGTTGGAGATGTCCCGGTTGAGATGAAAGACGTAGCTCTTGTTCGCCTGGCCTCTCTACCAGTTGCCCCCCTTAGCGCCCCGCGGCTACATTCGGGAGACGTCACTTACCCGGTCGAGATCAATCAACTTTTCTCTACTAATCTCGGGGTTTCTACCGCGCGGCTACATCAGCCCAACCGCGAAGGCACCGGAAAGATTGTGGCTTTGGCCTGTCAGCATGTGGTAATGAATGAGCATCAACCTAGCGAGGACCATTTCTATGACGAATCAGGTCTTGACTCTCAATTAACAAAGATCCAACATGGCGATGGTACCCATAGAGATATGATGGAATCGATCACCAACCATAAGAGCAATCTAGAGGCTTGAAAAACTGTCCTGACGAGCACGGAAATCCCCGACGATGAGAAGGGAATGGAGATGGGCGTCTTAAATGTCAAGATATCCCTTCTTGACTGAGCTAAGCAGAACTTGGAGTCCGTTGAAGATCACACCAGTCGCATCTTTAGTCATGTCCTTTTGTCTCCCAAGCTGAGCAATGAAGTCAATGGCACCTATGCAGTAGGTGTTGAGCGACGGCGTAACTAGGCTCTAATTGAGCTCCATGCTGACAAGCACCATGCTCCGTTAGATGCGCTTGGAAAACATGTCACCGTCACCCCAGGAGCTGTTGAGGCCATAACAGCTGCTGCGGAGACGGACGGATTCGAGTCCCAGATGAAGCTCCAGGCTCACTCACGTGAGCCCATTTTGCATCATACACACATTAGGTCTGATTATCAGTGCAATATTGGCTCTAGTAGGGCGAAGCCCTCTCAGACTGGACGAAAAAAGTCCATAATATGTGCTTTGTGAGGGCAGAAGAGTAGGATGGGAATATGAAGGTGGCTGTGATGTTGGTTGGCACATTAGGGAAGCAGTGGCTCATCTTGTCACAGTTTGACCAATGTTGAGGACACGAGAGAGGGCTGTAACGTTAGGAGCGGTACTCCGCGATGATGAAGCCCACCCTTCCTACTAGTCAGCGTCCTAGATGCATGAAGCGATACTCCCCGAACGGTCCCATCTTCTAGCATGAGCCGCTAATATATCGTGA
Source organism: Fusarium liriodendri (assembly GCA_023509735.1). Classification (NCBI taxonomy): domain Eukaryota; kingdom Fungi; phylum Ascomycota; class Sordariomycetes; order Hypocreales; family Nectriaceae; genus Fusarium; species Fusarium liriodendri. Next base: position 122,458 of record JALLKD010000165.1, on the reverse strand, counting down.
CTCAAGTGCGGGACGAGCTTGGTCTAACAGGATAATAGTACGCTCTGTGAAGCCGAAGCCGCATCATTCTCCTCTGAATCGACGTTTCGATTGTCGCCATATTACCAACATCTGGTTACGATGAAGTCTACATCTTGCATGTGTGCGATGTTTATGTAAAAATAAAATAAATTCAAGCACTAGCCCAGGCGATTCGATGCAAAAGATTCGAATATAAACCATAACGAAGTGAAGAGCAGGATAAGTGAGAATGTATCCTTCACTTGTCTGATGACGGAATAAAAGCAGTTCAAAGATTGTTATCTAATAGCACTCCAGAGTCAATGAAGGACTAGATGGGCCAAGGTTGCAGGTAAGCTCTGATGGAGGTATGTATCTATCGTAATGGTAGAGGATAGGGCGTAGGGCGTAGGGCGCCCTATAAAACCGGAAACCGGAGAATGTCAACTGAGAGGCTTCTCTCTCACTCAATCGTGCAAGTCATCCGGAGCTAAGTTACTGCTAAGTCCGGAGGTTAATCATTGGTCATCGAACATTGCCTAGAGGTGTGAAGCTTCGGGCCATTTCGGATCCCTTCCAATCATGGCTTGCGACAGCAAGGGTTCGAAACCCATGATTCGTACGACTCGAGCGATAGTCCCCGAGATTCCGGGGTAAATTTACCCGAGATATCAACCGTGGGAGGGGAAGCGAATCTCCAGAATTGCTATGGGTTAACGACTGTTGATATTAAATATTCGAGGCTTGATTTAAGTCGTCTACTTTCTCTTAGGTGGCTGCCATATGTCTCTTACAGGTTCCATGATCCCTTGCAACCTTTCCTCAGATCCGTATCTCTCAGAACCCGCGGGGTGCGCTTTACGATTAAATGTCTGCCAGAGCCTTGCAAGTGAGCTGCCTTTGCGGCGCTGTTTCGCAGCAAGTCGATCTAAAGGCTGGTGATGGCTTGGACATTCCACTATCTCTTTGTCATTGCGATACTTGCCGACACACTTCGGGGGTGTTATGCACCTCTTACTATCCCATCTTTGCCCCTGATATTTCTCCTTCCTTGAAGGCCTATCATCCCACTGGAACTTCCACACGCTACTTTTGCGCTACATGCGGCTGCCATTTGTTTCGGGCTGTCAGAACTCAGGGAGAGGGCCTTGATTGGGGAGCCGCAACAGGCGCAGTCACTTGTCTTTCAGGGCAAAGTTTAAGTCTGGGGCGATTTGCATCACACCAATATGTGTCCGACACCAAGGATGGCGGGCTTTCCATTTGGATGAAGAACTTGAATGGCCACTTTGAGACAAGAGAGGCCAAAATACTCAGTCCGCAGCTCACCGACCCTGCTAGCGACTCCCTCGAAGCTTCGTGCTCTTGTGGCAATGTCAGGTTTCATGTCACTCGCCCTAACGATGACAGCCGTGGGCCACACCGCAACTTTACCGACCTTATGTTCCCGGATAAAACTACGGATGAGCACACAAAGCAGAACCCTAATGATGAGAAGTGGTGGATTCAAGGCAATGGCAACAAATATCTCGCCGGAACGTGTGCCTGTCGATCATGTCGCCTCATCTCTGGATTTGAAGTTCAAACATGGGCCTTTGTTCCCAGGGCAAACATCTTTTTTCATGTTCCGGGCATGAACGGGACAGAATCTATCGTCCCGTTGGATTTTGCGACTTTGCCCCGGGGCATCTTGACGAGTTATTCATCATCAACGAACGTACAGCGCGAGTTTTGTGGAACATGCGGCGCCACCATTTTTTGGCATGAGAAGGTTGCCGATGACGTCGTTGACATCAGTGTCGGGCTCCTTCGAGCTCCCGATGGGGCGAGAGCTGAGAGCTGGCTCGAGTGGTGGCAGGGAAGAGTCAGTTTCGCTGAGGAAGTTAACACTGGAAGAATGGGCCTAGAGGCAAAGGTGGCATCCGAGTTGATCACTGAGCTGGAGAATGGGATGAAGGCAGACAGACACACTTAGTGCTCGAGCTTCCTCTACTTGAGATCATTCAGGGCAGCATTAGATAGTGTAAATGGCTTACATTTTTCTTGAATAATCATGGTCAGTATTGGGGCAGTTCAAGCCTCTAACAGAAGTGTAGTGCATGTGTGATGAGAAGATAACCTTCAGTTGCAACTCTGGTTTTTTTTATTAATGTGAAATAGCAGAACTCATACTAGCACTACATGAACAAAAAGACACGAGATTACTCGTCTACAAAGGAAAATTTCCGGATGTGGCCGGAACCCAAGTTGATCGATCGTCCAGGGGCCCCCTCCTTGGCTCCCAATTACCCACTTCCAACTTTTTATGAGATTTCTTTTTACACTTTTTTTTTCGTTATCTGTTTTCTTCCTCCGACAATAAGCACCGCATCATTCAACCAAGCCATCATAGCATACTCGTTCCTCAGTAAGAGCAAGCGCGTCATCAGTTACATCTCAACCCGAAGAAGAATGACCCTCCTTCAAGAGACTCCGTTGGTAGAAGCCTTTTCCTTGCGGAGGACATCTCGAAGGGCAAGCCTATGCACAGAAGCCTTGGTAGTAACGCTGGTAGCAGGCTCTGGTTGCTTGGGTGGGACGTCGATAAGCAGTGGGATGAATTTCTTGACAGCCTGCTTGGTGGGATGCAAAGCCACGGGCCCAGTCTTTTGGATGACTCTCTTGATAAAGTCAAAAATGGACTCGTGCTCAATCGCGGCAGAGTCGAGCGGAAGCAGCTTTAGAGCCTGCAGACTATGTTCAGAAAGGCTTGCAAGAGCTTGGTAGGCGGCATCGGACATGATGGCGCGTTGAATCAGAACGCGGGTGGCCTCCAGATCGGATTGAGTTGAGCTGACAGCGCGCGACTTCTCCAACAGCTTCGGAACACGTTGGTTGATGGCAGCCTTGCCGGTCTCAGAGACCAGTGTTTCAACAGCGAGGATCGCATCTCTCAGAACCGGACCCAGGGATGAAAAGACTTGCTCTCGGCCAGCAAGGGGGATGGTTGGCGAAAAGAGACCCTTCGCAAAGTCCTTGGACCCCTCGCTTCCTGTAGAGAGCCTGATGGCCAAGGGCTTGCGCTTGAGCTTCTTGGACCCAACAGTTTGCTCATTGGCATCCTCCAAGTGGTATTCGGCAATGTGCTGGGCACGCTCCTTGAGATATGGCACAATGAGGGTGGCAGCTTGGTCAACCTCAGGTGCATTGGCGGACCAGATTCGCTTCATGTGCTCGAGGATCTCATCCAACTCCGATGACTCCTCAATTGCCAAGACAGCCTGCAGAGATGCCTCGGAAAGCAGGGCTCTCTCTGAGACACCGGGAAGTCTTGTTTTCTCGCCAGTGGAGATCGGCTCAGCACCCACCACGTAGCGGAGCAAAGATCCGGCGCTGACACTGAGAAACTGACCGATTTCATCGACAAGAGGAGACTCAATGTCCAGAGTCTTTGAATCAATCTGAGCTACAGTCTTGAGAGTCTCATAGAATGGATCCGTGGTGGTGTCAGCGACCGGGGAGGTCGGGTTGTTCGCCTCCACCGAGGTCACGTTGACGAAACCATCGTCATCCGTCTTCGAATGAACGGGCAGGGACGGGATCTTGAGCTCTGGTCCAGGTTGGGGGACCTCGGGCTGGGAAATCTCGGGCTGAAGAATCTCAGGCTGGGGCTTGGGCTGCTCGACGTGAGGGACAGCAGTCTCGACGCAAACACCACTGGAGCTCGGGTAGTATTCCGTTGTCGTGGTGGCATTCTCTTTAGACTCGGGCACGACAGGCTCTTCTGGTAGAAAGAGATGGTTAGAATCAGTCAACTGTTAAGGCTCTAGTATCACAAACCTTGGACAGGGGCCTTTGGGACAACTTCAGGCTCTGGCAGGCTGACTTGTTCAAGCGCCTTGCAAGTGCAGCCCTTGATCGCAAAGGCCTCGGCGACTTGAATAAAGGCAATGTCTCGCGAGCGCTTCTCCGAGCCATCAATCCACTCGGAGGATGTCACGACACGTTGGCCATAACGGGGCTGGATCTCCGAGGTGCTACTGGCATGGTAGCCGATGAAACACTTGACCTGGGTGGCGGCGCCCAGCTGGTACTCGGCATCGTACACAACATCACCGCCAGTGACGATGAGGTCGGGACGAATGAGCCAGCCTGTGCCGATCTTCCAGATGGAATGACCGGTCTGTGTATTTTCGAAGCGCGATTCGATCTTGACGATGGCTAAGAAACATAAGGTCAGTACAGTCCATGTCCCCCTGCCAGTATTTTGTTGCCACTTACAGCGAATCATGCCGGCGTCTTGGAGAAGAGTTGAGTTGACACTGGAGAGTCCATCTTTGTCGGTGAAAGAACTGGACAGCTTCTGGAACCCAGCCGAGGTGAATCCACTTGAGGTGAACCCAGTAGAGTTGGATTCGGTTGAGGTGAAAGTGGTGGAATCAACGACGGCCTCGACTGGCAGAGCCGAGCTCGGCTGGCCAAGAGTCCAAGCAGCTGGTCGGCTGGAGACGTTTGTAAACGTTGCGGAAGCCATACCTCCCGGCTTAAAGATGTTGGAAAGATAGTGAAGAGTGCGTTTTGTGAGCTATGGTGAAGAAGATGAGAAGTGATGCTATGAGGTTGGGGTGATCAGTCGAACCAGCAAAAGCCAGATCTCTTATACTTGGATCACGACTCTCTCTCTATTCCGTCCCAGTCCATCGATTGATTGCCCCTAACCATCTAGATAGATTCAGGTAGCCACTGGCTGCCTCCAAACGCCTCAGAAGCCTGCTCGTGATGCTGTGGGGAGGGGAAGCTTTGCGATACTTCCTTAATGGGTGATCTCCTCCGGGTTCGAGCCGCCTCAGTCAGCCCCGAGACGTTAGGTTGATGCCAACAAAAGTAAATTTGGCCCGTATTGTCACAATTATCGTGGACCTTCTCATAAAGTTCCAGACTTCGCGAGGGGGTTTCTGGGTTTAGCAGGGTATCATTTACATGCCCATCCTTGCTTCAGTCTGCGCTCTTCCCTGTGCCCGCTACATGGCAGACTGGCATGTGAATATTTTTTGATGATCGTACGAGATTCATCAAATCATGCAGAGTGTTTCAATCAGTCGAAACTATCATCTGCAAAGGCTGCATACACCAATATTCGCAATGGCGATATAGGGTAAACGGGACGGTTTGCGGTCTAGATCAGCAAGCCACACACTACTCACATCTGAAAGTCTTTCCCGAAGGGTGTTATGAAACCTTTTTCTATCGAAAAAAAACCTCAGCCGTTGTGAAAAGAGAATAGCAGTAGCATAAAAACATCTGTGCGCTCTCAGTTGTCACTTACGATATGGGACACATGGAGGATTTGGGTACCGCATCGGATATTCACTTCATATACCCGGTGTCTCAAATACGCCATTATAATCTCCCGGCATCCTGGTCTTCTCTTGGGGTGACAAGCAATAACGGCACACCGGCCTCTCCTTCGATCGTGTGGCCACTTTCTCGCAAGCAGCATAGGGACCCTCATTCATGGTTTGTTCTAAGCATATTCGTGAACGAACATCTGCCATAGCCATGATCCGAAATGGCGAATAGAAGCAGTTCATTAAACTCTGTGGCAGTCAGATGTTCATGTTCAAGCGAGACAGACCATGTCATCAGGGATGTTCAGCACGCCATCTCAACCCGTGTCCTTCATGTTGTGTGTACTTGATGCACGGTGTTAGATGTCAATGGCTAGACTAGTGATGAATCTGCCAATGTCCGATATCATGCATAGTCACATATCGATGGCTTGCAACAATGACGACCACGCCGCAGCCTCTGAAGGAGTCCCGGTCTATTTGTCTATTTTAGTTAGTAGACATCCACCTCATTAACGTGGAACTCTCATTTCTAGCCCGATTGAGTTGTGGAGAACCCGCTATTAGAATCATCAGCCAGCCACAGCGGTTACCCGTTACCAGGTGCCCAGCCCAAAGAAACAAGTATCAGTGGTGTGTGGGGTAATAAGCGCCTGCATTCCAGAGACATTTTTGCTATGAGGGGTCAGCTAGCCACATAGTGGGCATGCCTTTTTGAGGCGCCAAGCCACATCACAGACCGTTTCTCGGCAGGTAAAAGGGCTTGTGAGGTCTAGACCTGTGATGGGTGGAAACCTCGTATACAAGTGGCGAGCTGGGCAATCTCATTCCAAGCAAGAGGGGCTCATCACGATCTTGCGCAATGTGATGCGGGAGTTGTTCAGCCAAAGAGCTTCCAGCATCAGCAACATACGTATTTGCGTTCGTCCAATGCCGAAAACACTGAAAGAAAGGCGTTCTTATTACTCTGTAAAAGTGAAACACTCTGTCAATCAGTGTATATAAACCTCTTCATCTTCAGCATAAATCTCTCCCAGCAACAAAGACATCTAGTCCTTACTCATTATCAACCTCATCTGACTTCAATACTTTTCTCATCATCCAACTCTTCACAATGTCTTACCCCACCAAAGGCGATGTTCTCATCATCCCTGCCTATAGTGCAGAGTCTGAGCAAGCGACCCTGGACATTCAGTGGTCTCAGGCTTTCCGCACTCGCACTGCCCGCTACTATGTCGTTCGAGCCCAGAACCAGTCCAAGGGCAACGTCGACGTCCTTCTTTTCGTCCAGGACCGTTTCTACAAGGACGAAGGAAGTAATGACTACGTTGGCAAGATTGCTAGAAGGGAGGGCAGTGAGTGCACAGTCTGATAGATTTCTTGATGAAGGCATGTTGGCTGATGCAGTACCCAGACTCCTGGATCGTCAGTATCAACGACCGTTTTCAGTACGGTCAGAAGAACAAGAATGGCGACGGCCGCTGGGTCGCTCTCCATGACAAGGACAACAAGCCATACCAGGTAAGCAGCTCTTTTTGTGTGTCATGGCCTGGGAAAACTCACTGACACTGATAGCACCGCTTCATGATTACCACTATCCAGGGTCAAGCTGCCGAGTGGGCCAAGATCCTTGCGAGGCAGTTCGGTGCTGGAGAGATTGCTGATGCTGTCAGCAAGCTGGGCAGCAGCTTCATCGGTGACTACCTTCACACCTTCTAGATGCCGTTTACGACTGAGCTGTGTGAGAAAGCTCTCTTGCGAATGAAGTTCATGCCTAGGAGGGATTGTGTTTCGCTGCTTGCCCACTCGGCACTCTAGTCAAATCAAGTAATGTGCCAGTACTTGGTCAGTCTTTTTATAATAATCGTAACCAAAAGGGTGTTGCAGTAAAGCCGTGCCAGGCGGTGATGTGACCGTAGACTCCAGTACTAATTCAAGTGGAGCTTGATATGTATACAATTCCAAGGCAACTCACTGTCCACTGTAACGGGGAATCCTCGGTCAGGCCGTCCACTGTCAACCATACGTTCTTCCATAGCAGTTTTCCTGCAACTCTCTCATCTCCTTGAAGGGGAAGTTGCCAATATCGACGTTCTTCTGAGCATCGCTTTCTGGCACATCTGTGACCTCCCCGAACACGTCGTCAAGCTCAAACTCATCCCTGAGGACCTCGCGAGTGGAGAGCATGAGTGATTTAAATCGTCCTCCCCATGCCGGCTTTCGTCTCCTTAGCCACCACCTCTCAATCCATTCTTCTTTAGGCATCTCGTCTCGCCGCAGCAAGTTCACCTGATATTGTAAAGGATCACTTAGCCAGAACCGTGTAATGTAAAGGTTCGAGCAGAAAACCCTGGAAAGCGCAGTGCGCTGACGAGCCGCGTTGCGGCATAGATTGCCTAAGACACTGTGCCAAGATGTCTGCCTTGTTAAGACCCTAAGTCTAACGCTGCGCAATTCGAGGTTCTCGAGATTGGGGTGGCGCTCCATGAAAGCTAGCAAGTCGCTGGGATCAATGCAAAGACCACGAAAGACCAGAGTCTTCAGCAGAGGGAAATGGTGACCTAGTTCGGCGATGTGCTTGAAGACTGCGCTGTATTTGTTAAGTCTGCACTCTCCATCGTAGGCCTCATACTCTAGAGTTTGGAACATATGCAGGTCCAACGTCTCAAGGTTGGGCATGTGTCGCAGAAGAAGGGCAATGCCAGGAAAGTTGTCTCGGCAGAGGGCTTGTGGCATAGTGTCCCCGTAGCGACCTCGTATCTCGGACCCTTTCTCGACAGGAATGCCAGAATCGTACTCTGGATCTGAGTCCCAGTCACTGTCATCAGTGTCTGCGTCATCCTCCGTTGCTACACCGTGCATTTCCTGCCAGTCAACCTCATCCCAGATCTGTTGCCATTGTAGTCGCTGCCGGCGTCTCTCTCGACTACCAACCTTCTGGCCATAGACCCTTTCCAACTGGTCCCAACCGTGGTCCATCCGGGTGGAGAAACTCAAGGATACGCATTTGAGCAGACCCAATGATCCAGCAAGACCGAGACTAAGCAGTCCTGGTAGTCCGACCGTTATATCGTAAGACGGAACACTACAGCCTATGGTGTTGCTGAATATGTGCAGATTGCGAATTGTGACACCGCTTTGGCACAAGGATGTCATTGTCAAGCGATAAACTCGCGAAACCCACGCCCAGAGCCGCTGCCTGTCTGGGTGTTCAATGTGGCGGGCAGCAGGTCTCGAGAATAGACCCGGCCCGTCCACAAAACGTGCATCCAGCTCTATGGTATCCAGTGAAGAATCTTCCTGCCATTTGAAGACCGACGCAAGTCGATTGGCGATCTCGTCCTCCACTGAGACTAGGGTGTCATAGGAGTTGCTATGAGACTTCATCCACTCAAGGTTGCATTCTAGCTTCTTGAGGTGCAGCTCGGTGCCCTGGACTGGACCCTCCAGCTGCGTGACAACACGATCACCATGGCGGTTCGCAAGGGTAGACTCGCGTGGGTAGTATAGCCCAGTAGCCTGCACTTTCTCGGCTGAGGTAATCGCAAGCGTCTCAGCCATGACTCGCACATGGCGGACATGACGGCCCAGTAGCTTGTGTCTACGGAGAGCTTCGAGAGAGGATAGACTTGAGGGCGTAAGATTTGTCGTCTGACGCGTAAAGAAAGTATGAAACCGCGGCCCAGAGGCCACTTCACACACACTCCTGTTTACCAGCCTGAGGTTTTGAATGGACTCGAGTGGTAAATGGCCAAGAACGGCTTCAACGAGCTCTTGTGGAAGATGTAAGAACGAGGCCTGATTAGATTCCATGGCTTGACGTTAGTTCATTAAGAATCTTGAGGAGGAATAAAATAAAGAATAGATATTTTTAATGTGGTGCAGGGTTTCTTAGGTATCTTTGAATCATGAAAACCCGTAGTTGAAAGAATGTCGATATTATGAAATGAGGGCATCACCAAACGCGGCCGTTGAAAAGCGCGTCACCCCTGAAGTGGGGTTGCTCTGACCAATTAGATCGAGTTGCTGTTCAACACTGTTTCACGTCACTTTGAGCGACCAGGTGTGAGGAGGCTGCCACGGAAAGGTGTTGGGGGGCTGCTGAAGGGAAGCACGACGACAACCAATAGCTATAGCGTGAAAGAGTTTACAGCGAGCAAAGTTGTTATATAGGATTACATAGTCTAAGCAGCATTGTTAATACAACAAGCCCTATCCGGTTTAAATAAGTTATCATTAATCACGAATTATTGTTTAGTATATTATCGACAGAGTAGACAGCCTACAGAACTTATATTCCATCCAGTCAGCAGTCTCGCTTCATCATCAACATGCCAACCCCTGCCGGCTCTCTATCAGCTCGCCATCGCTGCCAGTAGTAGCCTTGGATGTGGTGTTCTCATAGGGTCTCTTAGTTGAATCCAGGCTTTGGAGATAGAAGTGGCCTATTTGACTTCGTGTTGCCGAGGTTTGAGTATCGTGTCGTCGCTGAAGATCTCGAAGGAGGGCGTAGAAGAAGGATGTGTTGGCTACTATGCAAGCGCAAAGTATCTCAACGGCGGCCCACTGTAGTCACATTAACAACCAAGCCTTTCGGGGGACGGGGAGGTTGTCGCACAATTGATCGAGACTTCTGAGATAACGACTGATTAAGGATCAGAGGAAGACGCAGTGTTGTAATCACAATTACTACGCCACCAAGGCTGAACAGGAATCCAAGTTGAAGTTTACTAGGATATCATTAGCAGAGGAAGCGTGAAACTTGAGAGAGGAACAACGTTTTCAAATCCAATTGCACGGTTCGTAGCGTTGGAAAAGGCAAGACGATAAGTGCGATATCGGAGACTATGTTGAAGACGCCCATCGTAATCAAGTTGGCAAAGGCTCTAGAGCAAGCAGGTTCTACCAATTGTCAACTTTGCTGTGTCGCAAGAATGTCAGATGTGGGATGGGACATACGTGAACTCTTGGGGCCAAGTTCCCACATCCTAGGAATATTAGCATTGTGCTCGATGAGTATTCTCCGGGTATCTTACAAGGACATGGGCCGACACTCGAGCAGGGTGGTGATAAGCACTGCAATGTAGCTGAGGACGATGCACCACCAGAAAACTCTGATCACAGCCTTGCTGCTGACGAAACGGGAGTAGAAAGAGAGGAGACTAAGCTTAAGGCACCACAAGCTACAGCTGTTAGCATCAACCAAATGGCCATGTTCCAACGAGAACAGACAATAGCGCGTAGCAGAGACGCGACGGAATTAGTAACTGAAGCGACGTGATCCGATCATTTTGCATGTTCTCGACGCTCATCCCTTGCGAAGCAGCCTCATCCTTGGTCGGAAAGTCCCGGCCATGTGTCGGGTTGAGCGTAAAGGATACGCAGATACACGTCGTTCTGGCGATGAGGGGGAGAAGCGAAAAGGCCATCCAGACATCATCTTCGTGCCATGTCCTGTGGCAGGTTTGGTGGACTTTGCATCGACGAAAGGCTCGGTATGCGCATCGTAGCAGGATCAGCGATCCGCAGATCGTCGTAACGGTAATATCGAAGGCGAGATCGGATGACAACGCCATCGTGAGGTTGTGGTTCAAGGTACGGGCGTCACCACCCAGGCCAACAGAGAAGGCTTGTGCTGCAGTTATATCCCCCTACCACACGTGGCCTGGACATGTCACCTGGAAATTGCCTGCTAATAAACCGTTCCTAACCACCTCGGCGGACCCAAAGACGGTTTGGTAAAGCCCCGTTAGGTCAGGGTCGCTTAGGCTAGTCTTGCGGTTCCGGAGGATGGCTTGTCACAGAAAACGCCATCTGTCAGGGGAGAGAGTCAGTGCGGCTCCCGTTGCCGATTCAAGAAACCGTTGGCGTCTGTCACTTGAGCTGCATCCACGTGGACATGGCGCCATCAAGCCAGACCATCTGTACTGAAGGGTACCCCTGAGTGGGAGGTGACACATACTCCGGAGTTCATCCTGAATTGCCGGCTGCCCCGACCTTGCCAGTCTACAGGAACTAGCTAGTGATAGAAGGGGCCTGAGCCCGATATTGGCTCCTCTGTCCAGGTTTGTGAGTTCAGCTTTTGTTGATGCGGGGTTTTACCCCGTAAATATCGAGTAATTCCCCACCACTGAATGCCCAGAGCTGGAGGTCCCCAGGGTCCATTCTTGACTGACTCGTTCAACCCCTGTTCTGCTTTGACTGTGTGGCTTCACTAGCGCGAGACCAACTTCTAAAGTTCATGATCGTGGCAGGCAAGTCTCTCGCTTAGAGAAACCACTAACAGGATACGGATACAGTCAACCGTGTGCTTGGACCCTGAGACTCAAGATGCTTCTTAGGGATTCATGCGTAACTGGTGAGCTTGGATCAAATCGGGTGACACTTCCGATGCGTCTAGCCGTCGTCATGCCTGAAGCTTCATCCCGAGACATCTTTCGATCAAGGGTCTTTGAATAGCGTTTGGCAGCTCACTAGGAAGGGGTCCATGCGCCGGCTGAAACTGGGGACAATCAGAACAGCTGCCTTGGCGAACATGAGATGAAAGAAGGAAGCTGCCGAACAACCAGAGCCCAGGCTTGGCTATCGGCATGTATCGACATGAGATCGGGGACCCGTTCCTTTCTGCTCATTGCAAGGGCACAAGGCATCCTGAAAAACCGCGTCTTGCATCTCAAAACGGCAATTCGCTCCCCTGACGTGTTCCACACACGTGGGTCCCTGGCTGTTGACGATGTTCGTTTAGAGTTTGAACTCTCAACCAACATGCCAGCAATCTCCTCATTGCCTTTTGTCGTGACCCACCGCAGAGAGGTCTGACCGTTGACATCTCTCGTCTCAATATCAGTTCCACGCTCATGCGGCGATCTTGTTGCAATCTGACACACGCCAGATGCTTCGTAGGATACCTAATGAGGAGCGCTGATACATATCACTCGCATTCCTGGCTTGCTGTCGAGCCTTGTCTAGAGAAAAAGATTTATCACGTCAGATTGGCTTTCTGCCAACGATAAGAGTATTGGAGCAATGTCACCCGCGCTGTCACCTGCAGCTCCCGCATCAAGGAGGAGCTTGCAAGCCACTGGCTACTATCCGATTTTAGCTCCCCGTGGGGGAGGAGATCTCTTATCTGTTCACCCACATTACACAGAGGGGGACAAGGCGTCATATGCTGTCACCGATGTTATACCGCAAGGCAACTGATAAGAGTAATCGGTAGTCAAGGAATCTGTTAGTCTCGTGATTCACGTCCTTTTCGGCAATGCCGAACTTCCGCGTAGTTGAGATGAAGAGCTGTAATTATCAGCAATGCACGCCTTAACTTTTCGTCTTCTTGCCACTTATCGGCACCCGTCCTCCCTGCTCAGACAGCATGAGCTCTTCCTTGCTCTCCTGGACGAAATCCATCGAGGCCTGGCCACGTAGCTCATCGACCTTCCACGAGAAACCTCGGACGATAACCGGCATTGGCTCCTTGACTTTCCCGTATGCGAGGGAAGCAAGCTTGTTCGCACGCGCGGTAATGTTGCCGGCAGCAGCGTGGGTTGATGTGCGGACGATGACAGGCGCTGCACCTATCGCAAGCAGGATTGTCGTAGCAATCAAGTCAGTCTTACCGGAACCAGAAAAACCAACAATCGGCAGGGTGCCAAGGGGAATTGTTCTGAGAACATCCATTGAATCTGCCCTGTCATTGCCATGAACCCGGTCGAGGATTGCCCTCTGCAGCTCCTCACGGTGTCGGCTAAGGAAGCTGATGCGTCGAATGGGTTTGAAGCATCCGTCGCAAGAGAAGCCAGAGATTGCCCTTGAGAAACGTCTCGCTGCAATGCGCGCTTGTCGTTGGCCTCTTGAAGCTTCAAAAGCTGCTCCTTGGTGAGACTCGCTCCAAAGTTGGAAGTCTTGGCAGGCCCTGCCACGGGTGCGGAGGCTTTGTGAAGGAGCTTGGCCTCGGATCCAGGCAAACTCGGACCAAAGACAGTGGTATCGACCTCAGCGATGGTGGTGTTGGCAATGGACACCAAGTTGAACACTCAGTCATTTGCCGCGAGTTGGGGAACGGCTGTGACCTCCTGCTTTGGGAAGACAGGGTAGATCATCTCCTAAATGGAGCTCTTCTCTCCCTCGGACCAGCAGTCAACGGACTTGACCTTCTTGAGACGCGTCATGTTCTTGGCGCTGTCAAGAGGACCAGGCCGGTGATACTCAAGAACAAGACGTCTCTTATCGAAGAAGGGACCAAAGTTTCAAGCATGGAGATGGCGCCATCTTCATCGAGGAATATCAACTCGCTGTGTCTCATACTCGGCCTGCAAGCATGTTTTTGGCCGGCACGCCAAGCGCTATGTAGAATTCTATATTAATTAGTCCTAGTATTATACCAAATTGTCATAAATTATTACTACGAACAGTCCAATACTTGTCCTGCTACTCATCCTCATCTAATGCACGTACTACCTGTCTAGTAAGATGCGACCGGGTGTGACCGACGGCCCATACTTTTTGGCTATGGGATATGCTCTTCACGTGCCTGACCAGCTCGCACAACGCTGGCTTGGCGGCGCCCTACTTGGCACTTCCAGGCCGAGAACCTTCAAAGGAAGGCCTATACTCTGTCAAGTTGGTGAAAAGAGTATCGGCGTTCCAATCCCAGTGTCACTAACAATGACACTCCTCGACTTCTTCGATAGCTCGCCCCGTCTTGAGCTCAAGGTCATGGTCCCCAAAGAGCCGAAAATGTCCGTCACCTACTTTGGGCTGAAGATGGAGCCTCCTTCGATGGCTCTAAGCCACCAGATCAACATCCGACTCGAGCCTCAGACCATCCGAAGCCTGAGATGGAGGAATTTCGCCACAGGCGAACTTCAGCTTCCCGCCGATGCAATCAAGGAGGGAAACCTGTTGACGGTCTTCGAGTCCGCCGCCCAGAAACCTATTGTTCACGGCGCCAGCTTTTCAAGACATTTGGACATCAGACGCAGAACAGGTGTTGTTAGTTCCTACCAACTATCTACCTAGTCCAAGAAGACCTCCAGTTCTCCCAGTTCTCCGTCATTCCCGTTCCCTTGATCAATTCATACTCATTCCTTGGGGTATATATAGACCAAATATTGGTGTCTAGTCAGTAGCCCCATCAGTACCTAGGTATATCACCCTTTACAGAGCCCATTTGAAAAGAGGACTCTTCTCTCCCATCTGCATCAACTCTTCATCAGTGTACCGCTCTCTGATCTCGTCCTCAGACATCTGGGCCTTCCTGGCATTATCTCGCTTGAGTAAGAACTCCAGCAATGTTGCCGCGATGATACCAGCAAGTCCAAAAGCAAGAGATGTGCCATAACCAGTTGGGTATCGTGGTGCCTCTCGATCAAGGTAGATATATGATCCAATCAAGCCACCAATGTTGCCAACACAAACGAGAAGACCAATGTTGACGGATCGCTTGGCTGGATCGGGAGTGTTGGCAACATTCCAGGCATTGACACCAGGGAGGATAGGATACATGCTGTCATACGTTAGAACTCATACTCCATCGGGAAACAAAGAGACTCACCCAAAGCAGGCCAGGCAAACAGCAAAGTAACAAGCAGCAATGCTGTTCTCGACATCTCCAGATTTGGCAAAGAGAATGATAAAGGCTGTGACGAGACAGCACTGAGGGCCGATGATGAAGGGATATCGCCAGGAATACTTGTCGGCAAAGATTGCAAACACGTAGGCCGAGATGGCTCCCACTGCATATGGAGGAATCGTCATCAGCTGAGCGTGGGAGGAAGTGTAGCCCATTCCCTTCAGAATGCTGGGCATAGTGAACTTCATGGCGTAGTTGGGCACAGCGTTGGACCAGTTGGCGAAGAAGAGGAGCCAGATCTTATAGTCGAAGAGGATATCTTTGAAGATTGCCCAGTTGAAGTGGCTGTGGTTATCCTTGTAGTCTCCTGGCATGGTGGCACGGCGGCTGAGCTGACGGAGCTCGAGGTATCGGATCTCATCGGCATCGAGCCATCGTGTAGACAAGGCAGGCGAGTCGCAGAGGAGGAAGACGCACATGATGGCGACGATAACTGTGAACAGGCCTTCGATGATGAAGATCCATCGCCAGCCCTCGAGGCCTGCCACGCCGTCCATCTTAGCAATAGCGAATGCAAGAAGGCCAGAAAAGGCTCCACCAGTGGCAGCAGATGTGTAGAGAATCGCAATTCGGACTTGTGTCTCGTTGGGGAGATACCAGTTGGAGATGATGAGAATCGCGCCGGGGAGGAAACCCGCTCTATCAGGAGGTTAGTTAAGTGGGCTTATGTCATAGATTATCAACTTACTCAAAGATACCAAGCAGGAATCGAATCGCTAGCAGACCACCGTAGTTCTGAACGATGCCGGTCAAGGTCATGATGGTACCCCAAGCAAAGACAATTCCTCCCATGTACCAAGACGGTCGCTTAAACTTGTGAAGGAGCATGTTGGATGGGACCTCTGCATAGAGATTAGTCCAAAGGTTCTTCTGCTCCTTGTCCGTTGACAGACTTACCACACAAGACAAAAGGAATAAAGAAGATGGCCACGACAATGTTGTATTGGATGCCCTTCAACTCCAAATCTTCAGTCATCCCCTCGATCTTGGCATTTCCTGCCACCTGTTAGCCACACCATCACGCCATGACTCAAACTACTCACCGATGTTGGTCTTATCCAAGTACGCGATCAGATACAACAACACCAGCATTGGGACCAATCTCAACTACGGACTGTTAGCCAAAGACTCCTAGACAGCAGTTAGCGGTCAACCTACATCAACTTTGCGGATAATGGCCTTCTTGCGATCTTCCGGGAACGTCCTGAGGAAGTCAAAGTCTCCTTCCGAGAGACCACCCCTCTGGTGCTCGCTGTGCATGATGCCAGACTTTTCGTGCGAGACACGCTCGACGTCGATCTGGGAAGTCATGATTGGGTTTCGTAGGCTTGAAAAATATGAGAACAAGAGTGTTGGGCGGTAGAGCCTGGAGTGATAGAGCAACGACGGGGGGCAGCCGGATCGATCTTTATAACAGGCGATCTCAGAGAATCCCTGCTTTTCCAGGCAAACTACCGTCAGAGACGAAATGAGACCACTAGAACTTTGCAAAGTCTGGACTCGTCCGAGTTCCCCAGAATCTCTGACTCCAAGTGCGGAGAGGCGTATCCGGGGAAGCGGGGGATGGGTCGACCCCGATGCTCGGACAACAAACTTTTGGCAAGGTCTGCTAGTCTAGGGCGTGATCCAAGACTTTCACCGCGTTGAAATGGTGGAGAGGTTGGTTGCCGCTTGTTGGCGCCTTCCCGAGGCACATGAGACGAGAATCCGGGAATCCGAGAGCGTTTCCGAAACGCCCCTTCGGACTCCCTCCGGAAATGTCATCTTGGCGCGAATGGTGGCAAGATTGCCCTCTGTAATGGCTTCACTTTCACCTTGAACTCCGGGTTTCTTCGGAGAAGATGAGAGACTTTGAACATGGTCGGCCTTGGGTTCAGAGGCCGAGTCGCGAGCTCCTCTTCAGTTCATGCATTATAAAAGAAGGCATTCAGACTTCAAGGTAACCAGCTCTCAATCCAACATCACCAACATCATCACAACAACTTCAGCTTTTACACCCTAAAAACACTCTCATCTCTCCACCAAAACATCTCCAACTTGCCCATCATGTCTCTCGATCTCAAGGGTCTCATTCCTGCCCCTGTCACCCCCTTCACCAAGGACGGGCGGGTCGACTACGACGCCATCCAGCGACTTGGCGCCTGGCTCGGAAGTATCGACGGCGTCAAGGGCCTCGTGGTGCTTGGACACGCCGGAGAAGGTACTTTCCTGACCCAGCAGGAGCAGGTCGACGTCATCAAGGCCTTTGTCAAGTCGGTCAACAACAAGATTCCCATCATCGCTGGTATCACTGGTGAGGGCACTGAGGTTGCTGCTCTCGAGGCCAAGCGCGCCAAGGAAGCTGGCGCTCAGGCTGGTCTCCTCTACCCTTCTCACGGCTGGCTGCGATTTGGCTACCAGCCTGGAGCTCCTCAAGATCGCTACAAGGTTGTCTACGAGGTGTCCAAGCTTCCCCTGATTCTCTTCCAATATCCCGACAACACCAAGGCCACCTACAACCTCCAGACTCTTCTCGACATTGCTGCTCTCCCTGGTGTCGTTGCCATGAAGAACGGTGTCCGAAACATGCGTCGCTGGGACACGGAGATCCCTGTCTTCCGACGGGAGCGCCCCAATGTTCCCGTCCTCACTTGTCACGACGAGTACCTTCTCCACACTGCCTTTGACGTGGATGGTATGCTCGTCGGATACGGAAACATTGCCCCTGAGCCTCTCATTGAGCTCATCAAGGCTGGCAAGGCTCAGGATTACAAGAGGGCCCGCGAGATCCACGATCAGCTCCTCCCCGTCACCAAGGCCGTCTACCACCGCGGCTCGCATATGGAGGGCACCGTCGCCCTTAAGCATGCGCTCGTTGCCCGGGGAATTCTGTCACATGCCACCGTGCGATCTCCCCTGCTGCCGCTCCCTGATGGTGCTGAGGAGGAGATCCACGCGGCCATCTCATCAGCATCTCTCAGCAAGGTTGCCTAGATAAGATCGATATAGAGTGAACAATAGACATTTCGTATTTGTTATTAAATCTACTGTAAATCGTTGGTTCCATCTAATTCGGCATCAGTTGGAGAGGAGCCCAGAGTGCCTTTGAGACAATTCATTTCCGTGATCACAATTTACATGCACTGTAGCCCCCAGCACGACCAGATTACTGGGTCATTCTTGATCGACAATGCATAGCGCTTATTCCTTTACTTTTTCAAGTCTTGAGGTCAATCTTTTGCTAATATGGCACCGTGTGGCTCGCACCAAGATCTGTCGCCTTTGAAGGGGGATTCTGCTGTCTCGAGAGATCCTGCGTTGGCAGAGTCTATTTTGCCATCACCCTCCTATGGCAATGGGTCGGTTTGTCAATAATTAACGCGAATAACATGCAAGAGGATCGTGACCAGAGTTGATCAGAACTAACAGTGGCAGGCCGTGGTATCCACCCTCATGACATGATCTCATCATTTAGGTGGTTTGACTACAGCCTTCACATCCTGGCTTCATACTTTTACAAACAAACTCACATTCAGCCATTAAAAAGCAACTTCGGGTCAGCTCACTCTACCCTGCACTGAGTCGGTTCATATGCAGGAAGCCATTGATGGTGTCGACGGTCCCCCTCACCGGAAACTAGTGCCGGTGTCGCCCCCGCGTTTTCACAAACTAGTGGAGAGCCATCTGTATAAAGTACGGGTCTCGCCCGCGTTTCCGGACACCCATGACTGCTCCACTCTCCAGTCTCCGAGATGCTCACCCAGTTCTCCGGCCTCCCTAATCCGGAAACGCTGAACGAGCCACGATGACGACCCCCAGCTCTGTCCAAACTTCCACTCCTCTATCCGAAACTTCATCTATCGCCGGGACAAAGCGATCTCTCCCAAAATCACCAGAAACGCGTCGTGAATCCGAAAATCGCCGGAAGGGGCCCAAGACCAGACGAGCGTGCGATCACTGCAAGGTCAAAAAGCTCAAATGCACCGGCACATTACCTTGCGATGGATGTTCCAAGAAGAGCATCGACTGTCATTATGACACTCAGTATCGGAGAGGGAGGCCACCGACTCCTCCTGTGTTGCCACGACCTGACATGTACATGAGTCCGGAGAGCAGGTAAGCCTAAGAGACGCGCGCTAGAGACTACAGACTAACCGGTCAGTCATCAACAGAACGCATTCTTCGCAGACGAAACCTTGGCCTCGCGCGCCACTTCTCAAGGTCCTCCAGGGCTAGAGACGGCCGAGATTGAAGGCCAATTCTTCGACCCTACTTCAAACCTCACCTTCATCCACCGAGCGTGGAAAAGGCTTGCCCTCCAAACTCAGCAGGCAGAACCTGGTGTTTTGACAGGATCTGAGAACCTTCAGCCGCTCATATCAGCCGGAGACAAGCCATTCAGCACAAGTAACGAAGGCGGCCTTATGTTTGTCGACCAAGCTGCAGCCTATGAACTCTTCAAGTTCTACTTCGACAACTGTGTTGTAACATACCGTGTCTTGAACCAACAATACTGCCACTCTTGGCTTGGGCATGTCCTAAGCAATGTACACAACGGCCAGCCTCTAGAAGTTAGCCTTGGCCATGCAAAGGCAGCAATCGTTGTGAACATCTTGGCCATTGCAAGCCTTCGTCAGCACAAGATATCCGAGACGTTCTCTACCGACGACGGAACCTCCTTTCCACTGCAGCAGAGCGAACGGTACTTTCTCTCGGCGTCAGACCTCACTGCCAGGGAAACTGGACTACCTCGGTTGGAATCAGCCCAGGCGAGAATCTTGCAAGTGCTGTACCTCCTCCAAACCTCGCGCATGAACCAGGCCTGGTATGTTTTCGGTAACACGGTACCCATCGTGTCTGCGCTAGGTCTGCATCGCAAGACTCATCGATATCGCAATGGAGGTCGCCCACAGGTGGATTACATCATATCCGAATGTCGAAAGAGAACTTTCTGGGTTGTCTACACTATCGACAAATACCTTGCGGTAGTATTCGGCAGGCCGAGGTTTTATCACGATAATGACATTGATCAAGAATACCCTGACCGGGTCAACGACGAGGACATGACGCCCCAAGGACCATCTCAGTCAGAACCAGCGATGGATTGTCATATTGATTCCCTAATCTTCCATGCAAGGTCCGGATTCCTTGTGCATCGATTACTTGACAGAGGTGCTAACTATACTACAGAATTGCAGCAATCATCGAAAACGTATCTCGAGAAGTCTACTCTATCAAAAAGATGCGCACCGAAGAACGCCTCGCTTCAGCACAGAGTTTCACCGAGAAACTACACGAATGGCGACAAGCCCTACCACCTCACCTCGGAACCGTCCGACCTTCGAGCCTCATACCAGCATTTTCCAGACAAGTCACAGCTCTGAAGCTGGCGTATTGTCATGCGATCATGCACACTACTCGCCCATTTCTCTTGGATCATTCTGAGAATGCCAGTCCGGCATTGGAGGCTTGCGTGACAGAGTGCATCGGCGCCGCGAAACTAGCCCTTGAGATTGTTGACCGAATGTTCTCCGAGGCAACGACTGTCATTCATTTCCTATGGTGGATGCCTTACGTGACGTTCTGCGCGCTGGCTGTTGTCTACGTCTGGGAGATCCAACAGAAATCAGGCATCTCGGTGAGCAATGACAATATCTCGCTGTTTGCCTTGGCCGAGCGATGTCAGAGTCATCTCGCAAAAGCCATGTCATCTGATTCCGCAAGTCGGAGGTACAGCATCATCATCGAAGAACTACGACAAGAAGCGAGACACAGTCCTTCCCAAAGCTCCATGCGAGCGGTGCAATCCCAGCAAGAAGCGCTGATGACGAGTGGTGATGACGAGCACGGGTCAAGTTCAATGCTTGATAATGATCTTGGTTCAATGTTTGGTGATCAGGGCGAATCAACAACCAGCTTTCAGTCCATGTTGAACGCACTGAGTCAGTGGCAACCAACAGATTGGCTAGATCTCGACTCTTCGGTGAGTATTTCCTTGATCGAGTCGACGATAATTGCTAACGTCCCGAAGGCTTTCAGTTTTTTCTCACAACTAGAGGACTCTATGATCTACTGAGGACCTGGTAGTGGGAACACGTCAGTCGGAGCACACGCGGGTTGTGGAGACTCTCTTAACATCTCGGGGTTAATTAAGTGCCATTTTCCCACTAATTCACACAAAAGCTCGAGGCATTTTCACGGCCTTTTTTCTCCTAAAACACCCCTTGCATTTGTGAAACACAGGTTGTTAGTCTTTGTGGCTGTGTTATCCGGGCTTCGCCTCGAAGAAGGCAAGCTGAGCCATATGTGGCGCGGACACTCCACGCCACAACTCCTCCAGGAGCGCGTGCCACCAGGTTCTGTTACTTCTCGACTCTTCCGCGAAGGATCTAAAGTGAAATTTGGTAAGGCTCTCGTGTTATGAAGAACCCCAGAACGTAGCCATGTTATCGACTCCAAGCATGCAGAAACACCAACTGGTTTCCGCAGAGCCACACTCTCCTATTGCTAGTGCACTATCTGAGTTGGCAGCGATTTTAGTGTGATTATGCTAATGCTTCATCGAATATTGAGCCACTAAAGATCCCTGTCGAAAGCGCGGTGGGAGCCTTCGTGTAGGAAAGTGACAGTCTTTGCAGAGCATAGTAAACGATCTCGATACTAACTAGAGTCTAAACTTAAAATACTGTTCAGTAATGGGAAGGGAGACATCACGTGCTGAGATGGCCGTGACAGACATCGCGTTCGTTATAATCGGCTCTGCAGGGTAGGTAGACTCAAGATGCAGCTTGGCTTTGGAAATGCATTCTTACTTCCAGAAACACGCTGATGAGTGGCTGAACCTTCTTTTTTTCTACTGCTTTATAATAAGAAAAGAGAAAGGTTTCTTAGAAACTTTTTCAGAATCACTCTTTAGATACATTTGACTTCTGTGTTGTGTTTTTGGTTTGACATTCACAAAAAAGCATAACGGTTTTTAGCTCTCAGGTTGTACATGTCCAAATCACGACATCTTTATAGAGCGCTAGCAGCCAATGCGGAAGATTAGCCGACGATCTGTTAGCAGCTTATGACCAGCACTCAAGCTCCAGAGTGGCGCTAACCGCAAGTTAATTAGTGCCCTACCAATTATCGGCTCAGGGCTGTACGCGTTCTGACGCGTCGCGCAACTGACGGCAGGATTAACCTTATTCCAGTAGCACCTAAAAATATCTTGTATTTTGCTGAGGTGACGTCATTTAATCTCAACGGTGCTCAGCTCACTCCATGTCGGCTCTTGATACTTCACCCATAACAGCTGGTAGATATCAAGGTCTAGATTGTTGGGTTGCAGATCCGTAAAAATGGCAGAACCGGAAAGAAGATGGTTCTGCAGCTTACTGTTGGCCCCAGTGCAGGTGGCCACTTCCCTTCTGCTGTCTGGTTGTTCATATTTTATTCCAGCTCCATCTTGCCCTGAGAACCTCACTCTAGCCGCTTTTTTCTTTCTTTGGCACGGCTTCCATTTGATGTATTCTTGCCCGACCTAGACTAGAGTAGTACCTTGCCATTCAACGTCATTAGTGGCCACCTCCCCATTCATTACTCCATGGACATAACTTTCACTGATGAGGCAATACCGACCCCTCTCTGACCCCACCCTCCGCAATACCAGGGGAGAAGGGCACCCAGACACTATCCATACTTCATCTCCAGCGGACATAGACTCTGAAGCGTGTGCTAGATGTCCCCCAGATGTGAGGGCGATGCGGCGAAAGAACAAGGTGGCTCCGAGTAGCAACTCAAACACGGCGGCACTGGCGCGTCGGCTTTGCGTCCATGCTGCACTCTCCTCAGGGGGAAGCAAGTGCTCGGTTTCTGTTTCCGGGAGAAGGCCAATCCACCTACAACAAGACTTCAAGAAACTGGTACCGTAGATATGATCAGGGTATCTCTCGGCCAGACCGTCGAGATCAAGGTCCCTCCAAGATTGGATAAGCTCCGTTATCGCTTCAATCCCGCTAGCTTCAAACACCCTATTCAGCCTTTTGAACATGAGCATCAACACCACGTCCCGAAAGTTTTCGGGTTGGGGAAGTTGAGCCGGGCGACTAGAAAAGTCATCGTCGTGAATGAGTGTTCGCCAGAAGGCTTCAAGGGAGGACTGGCCTGTTTGAGGGTAGACTTGATCCATGCGGGACAAGATCTTTATCCATCCCTCTACCTTTGCATCCTTAATTTCCGTAGAAGACCCGCCGATCAGTTCGACTGTACCGAGCGAGAATCCTTTCAGGTGAAGCGTTGAATCCACTCCCCCCAGCGAAAGTCGATCTAGCCTCCCTGACATATGTCCACCTGCATTGACCTTTGCCACAGATTTGAACTTTGGACCACAGAGGGGATGACTGTCGAGAATCGGCGAAAAGTCTGGACACCAAGAGGGTAGCCCCGGAGTCTTGCGTCGGGACGGACCCTTGACCAAGGTAAGGAGCATCAAAGTGTCAGATGTTTCCAAGATTTCTCTTGCCACCCTTTCAAGAAGCTCTGCCGCGCTAATGTCATAGTTTGGTTGCAGATGCTTCGGCATATCAACGCCCTGGGCATTAGCCATGTGTTGAAGAACCCCCCACAGTCCGTATACGACGTCCCGCTGATCCGTAGCACGAAATCCGATGGTTCATAGAAGGAGTTTTAGTAGGATAAGACCAGCGCTCCCGCCTTTTCCTGGACGGTTCATCAACTGGTCATCTTCGATGCCAGCCGAAAAGTCTATCAGCGGCAGGACCTCAAGCTAATTGCTTCTCTCCCCTCTGCACCATTCTCGGAGGAGTTGAATTCTTTCCGCTTGGTAGATATGCACTTCATCCAGGGCATCAACACTATTATCGCCACGGGCGAGGCTGACTACTGTAGTGATGGCGACAGACAAGCCGGTCAGGTGGAAGAATGTAGCCGTGGCTCCGATTTTGTCGTATGGCAGAATTCCGTCGCCGTAAAAGACGCCGACTTCCTTTGCAAGAGCCACCTCTTGAATGACCCAAACTCTGGAGAACCAGTAGCTTTCAAACAGAGTGATAAGGCCATCCGCCTCGTCCAAGGTGAGTGGCTCTAGGCCGTAGTTGCGCTTCATATCTCCCAAGCTCAGGCTAAGATCATACCTCTGATTGGAGATGATGCGTTGAGCCTCACGAGTGGCGAGTTCGCCCACCCGATCTACAATCTCAAGTCCAAGTTGAAGCTTGGCAGATGGCTTGCCTAATCAAATGAGCACAGTGCTCGCTCCATTGTAGATTTTATCCATGATCGAAACTTGTGGTTGTCGTTCGGCCATGTTGCTCTGGTTGATGCACAAGGCGTCAATCCATACTGGCTTTCCTGGGCAATATTGGCAAAGGTGCAGCAGGGCGTCGTATAGGTTCGTCTTGACACAAAATTCTTCTCCATTTAGCAGGATTGGCCAGTCATCTGACTGTACAAACCCTGGGGCATTTCTCCGTGGTGGGCCCCAGGTATATGAGAGGGCATTGTAGTTAGGAGTCGTGGCGTCTGAGACCTGGTTGGTTGTCAAGGTGACGCTCGGGATCTGAGGTTCGTTCTTGTTGTTTTCAACACCAGATACCAGTTCAACTGTCGCAAGCCGGAATGAGGTGTCATCTAGGGTGCTTGTGTAGGCGGACATAGCTAACGGCGGGCTAGGAGAATGCGAACGAGGAAAGATAACTGTGATGAGACTGAGGGATAAAAACCAAGATAACGGAGACCCTCAGGCCCACTATTATAGCTGGAATCATGTGCTTATGTTGCAGATCGAGATCAGTCCAGACTGGTTAGCGTAAGATGTAGGGATCTTGCACCCATATTCATTGCGGAATTTCACCAATGAAAAGCTTCAGTTAAGGCATCCATGGCCAAAATGGACCGGGAAGTTAGATTATTGCGTCTTAGAGAGTAGCCGTTGGTAATTTATTCCATCCATGCTTTAACATGGCAACCCTTGATACTTGCTACCCGTTCACGTAGTCGTCCACACTCCACAAGGGAACATATAATACACCCAACATAGTGATAATAGATAACATATCACATTAAAAATATCTGGTGCGATTGCAATGGGCGATTCAGTAAATGCATCTTTTCTATTTATAACTATGCAACTACCTCTAAGTTACGAATAGATGATAATGCAGCTGTGATGTAGACTACCTCGTTTTACCATCGTGATGAGAAGACATCTTGATTACAAATGGAAACGGCGCAAAGAGGTGGTGACAACATAGGTGACGCGGCTACGAGACAACTTGCAGCAAATCTTACAACAAGGAGTTGCAGATATATCGTCGGCGACTCGGCGACTATCGCTCAACAAGATTTGCGCCACTAAGGTTGTTCCCGTTGACTGGGTTTCATAACTCGATGGTTTAGCGAGAGCGAGGAGAAATGGTGGCGTAGGGCTTATTAGCGTGTCGCTTTCGCATGGAGAGCTCTATCGTTTCGTAAACGAATGACGGAGCAATAAAAACGCCGATTATTCTTTTAAACTGGCCGACCAAGGGGTACGCAGGACTTTTCCGATTGGGTTCGGAAATGTACGTTTGGTCGTGGTTGGAAACCGCTGGCTCTGAGGCGCTGTGTGGCTGGATTGTGACGCTGGAGCCTTTCCAAACTGGGTAACCCTTTCGACATGTGCGAGTGCGAGTGCGAATAGGACGCGAATGGCGACAATGATGTAATCATTTACAATGAGTGAACAATACTTGTAAGTGAAGTTTATATATTGCTCTGCCAAGCCGTTCTCAACTATTCGGACTATATTCCAGCATAACAACTTCAATCATCCACTCAACCCAAGAAAATGCACGCAAGCAACTTCAAAGTCATCGTCGTCGGCGGTGGTCCTGTTGGACTCACTGCTGCCCACGCCCTTACCCAGGCCAACATTGACTGCATCGTCCTGGAAAGCAGACCAAGTGCAATAATTGATGCTGGAGCCAACCTCGTCATGATGCCGATAGGTTTACAGGCTCTCAGCCAACTTGGTCTACTCGACTCCCTTGAAAGGGTCAGCACTCCTCTTGGTCAGACCGAACGCCAAGATCACCAAGGCCAAGACATCGGAGATGTAAGATGGTTCAATTACTTCAAGAAGCAGTAAGTTCCGCATTATTCAAGACCAGGCCAACGCTAATCATGCTCAGCTTTGGTACATCGCCTCGTGTTCTGAGCCGCCATGACCTCACAAAAGTCCTCTATGAATCCCTTCCATCGAAGACGCAGAGCAACATCTTCGCTGACAAGAAAGTTGAAGATGTCATCTCGCGTGAAGAAGGGGTTGAAGTAACCTGTACCGACGGCAGCTCATACAGGGGCTCAGTTGTTATCGGTGCAGACGGTGCTCACAGTCTCATCCGAGAACGAATGCGCACACTGGCCTTGAAAGCAAACGAAACCGAGATTAATGACGAGAAGCCATTCTTGACAACCTACCGAGGGTTCTGGCTTCGAATGCCTACATCGCAAACCGGCCTGCAAGCTGGAACCACCTCTGAGACACATGGTCCTGATGCCACTACTCAGCTGTTTTCTGGTCCTGACACGACCGTCATGGGCTTGTATGAGAAACTGGAGAGTCCAACACGAAACCGATCCCGATATACTGAAGAGGATCAATTGGCGTTGGTCGAACGCTGGGGTCACCTCCCGCTTGCGCCTGGAGGGAAGCTCACCTTGAAAGAGGCCTTCTCGCGCCGAACCCAGGCAGGATTGGTCAACTTGGAGGAAGGCGTCGTGAAACATTGGAGCTGGGATGGACGTATTGTCCTTGCCGGAGATGCCGCTCACAAGTTCACCCCTAGCACTGGAGCGGGCTGCAACAACGGCATCGTGGATGTTCTTGTGCTGGCGAATGAACTGTACCGGATTACTCAGGAAACAAGAACCGATGGACGCCCAGCCTCGCCAGACAGAGCTCAACTAGCCGAGGCCTTCAACAACTACCAATCTTTACGATTGGAAGCAGTCACTGCTGCTTGCTCAGGCTCAGGCCAGGCTACTGCGAGTGCCACTTGGCAGACTGCAGTGCACAAGTTCATCGACAAACATGTCTTGGCAAGCCATTCCATGCAAAGCTTCTTTTTTAGCCAAGGAGCAAAGAGGATGGCCCAAGTTCCAAGGATGGACTTTATCAAGGATGCGGGGGTTGTTTGAATGGAGACTGAGTGTAAGAGAGAGGATAGATGGATACTTTGGACCCTATTAGACCTGCTTTGACAAAGAATTGTATAATAGATTGAAAGAAACCTTCTCATGACCCCTTTTGGTCCACTTGACAGCTGTCACACCCTTCTAACCGACTCTTAACCAGGCAACCCGGAGGAAACTGGTCCGCCTGATGCAACTCTTACACCCCATTAGGATCGACGCGACAACCTGGACTATATGTTCACAAAGAATCCTGCTCGTGGAAAATACTGCTCCCTGCTGTATAACCATGTCACTGAGGTTTCCAATGTGGGTTGCAGCGTGACGTTTGGTTCCGGCAAAAGTTTTCCCTCCAATGGCGTCACCGGGCTTCCTTCAACCTCCTTGCGTCAAGGATTGTCCTGAAACAACATGCCAATGATTCGAGGCATTATTATTCAAGGAGAAAAGGATTATCAAATAAAGTTGTTTCATGCTAGGATACAGGTCGGCTTTATTCTGAGCCCTCAGGGATGTGGTTTTGTATTTAGGAGCAGCGATTGCCTGCGAACTTTCGAAGAAGGACACACTGAGACACTGTCTTGGCACCTCTTGTCTACTACTCATACAAGATGCAACTCCTAAACCTTCTCTTCCTCGCTACGCTGGCCGTTGCGTCCCCTGGCCCGTCTCTGTACGCCAGGGCTGCGGCCACTGATGCATGCTCTGTTGGATACTGCACACAGAATGGCGGGTATGTTTGCTTACCGCATCTTCCAACCTCAAGGACTCTTCAATAACCGTGGTCCGTAGAACAACTGGAGGAGCTGGTGGCAAGCAAGTGACAGTCAAGAGCCTTAGCGAACTGACTGCCGCAGCCAGCGCTGCTGGTGCTGCCATCATCTTTGTCGAGGGCAGCATCTCGGGTGCTGCCAAGGTCCAAGTCACATCAGACAAGTCCATCATCGGCAAGGCCGGTAGCTGTAGGTGTTCTGGGCCTTTAGTAAATGTCATGTCTGCTAACACTCCCCAGCTCTTGAGGGCGTCGGCCTCACTATCAATGGCCAGAAGAACGTCATCGTTCGCAACATGAAGATTTCCAAGGTTGAGGCTGACTACGGTGATGCCATCACGATCCAAAAGTCTACCAATGTCTGGGTCGACCACTGTGATCTTTCTGCTACTCGATCTGGCGACAAGGACTTCTATGATGGTCTTGTTGACCTCTCGCATGCTGCTGACTGGGTGACCATCTCGTACACCTACCTCCATGATCATGTAGGTCGAAGATTTGGCAGCCATGAGAAGACTCTTCAAGTTTACTGACAGAATATTCTCTTAGTCCAAGGGATCTCTGGTCGGACACTCCGACAAGAACGCCGCTGAGGACACTGGCAAGCTCCACGTGACCTACGCCAACAACCACTTCTACAACGTCCGCAGCCGTGGACCCCTTCTCCGATTCGGCACTGCCCACATCTTCAAGTCAGTACTCTCTTCTGATCTTCCTATCGTTTTGGAACTAACATAATTCACAGCCAATACTACGACACCATGGATACCGGCCTGAACAGCCGCATGGGTGCCCAAGCGCTCATCCAGTCGTCCGTTTTCACGAATGTTGGCAAGAAGGCCATTTTCAGTGAGTCCAGCGCGGAGATTGGTTACGTTGTTGCCGAGGATGTTGTTCTCGGCGGCGAGAGTCAGAACACTGCCAGCAAGGGCACTTTGACCTCTGTTCCGTACAAGTTCACCCTCCTTGGCTCGGGCAAGGTGGCCTCCACCGTCCCAGGTGAGGCTGGCCAGAAGCTCAGCTTCTAATTGGACCCGCAGTCTTTCATAGGCACGCAGGACGAGCACATGACTTTCTAGTATACAATTAAATGACTCCTGTACACATGAAACCCCAGCTTGGCACTCCTTCTGGAGCCATCAAAATCACACGGCCTCTAATCGAATGTGAATTCGTTACAATGAAGCTTCCCTAAGGAAGTCAAGATTGTGTTTCACCGCAGTTTGCATGATCAAATTCAATCGGGTACGTCTTGCGGTTGTGTAAATGACAAACCGGGAGACACATCGTAGGAAATAAAGCCTCAGGAGAATTATCACGGACTTTAACATAATCTCCGATTCGATTCTGTATGTTAATTAAACGCGAATTAATAATGACGAGGAGCACGCAATTATCAGACATCTGCTGGCTTATGAGCAAGCCGGGGACCCAGCGCCGGCCAAATTGGCCGCTGTCTCCACCACCAACCACGAGATAATTGCTTGTGCCGGCCAACTTGGCCTGTGACGAGGGAGGTTTTTCTGAAGCAAAGAAATTAACATGCATGCCAATTTGTAATACAGGCTTCTTCTAGCCGATCCTTTAGATGCGGCCAAAATGTCCTTCGGTAACAGGATAACGCTGCTCACAAGTATAAGTAGGAATCAGACCCGGAGAAGAGAAGGGCATCAATCAATCATCCCGAACATCAATCAACGCTCTTAAACATCTACCAAAACACTTCCACACGATTTTAAACATGTCTTCTCCCGCCTCGCTCCCTCTTGTCCTCGTCACCGGTGCCAGCCAGGGCATCGGACGCGCCGTTGCTCAGGCCCTTGCCAGCAAGCACAACTATCACGTTCTTCTCGGCGTCCGAAACCCACAGTCTGGTGAGACTGTAGCGGCTCCTCTCCGCGATGCTGGCCACCAGGCCTCGGTCGTGCAGCTTGACCTGGCCTCACCTACTTCAATTGAGTCCGCTATTAAGGATATCCAAACGCGATTTGGATATCTTGACGTTCTCATCAACAATGCTGGCATTCTAATCGACCACCATAAGGATCAGAGCACTTGGGACCTCTTCACCAAGACATTCACGACCAACGTTATCGGTACAGCCACGTTGACTGAGGGCTTGATCCCGCTTCTTCAAAAAGCCAAAGCCGGACCTCCCCGCATCGTCTTTGTTAGCAGCGTCATGGGAAGCCTGGAGAGAGCTACAGACAAGACAACTCCCTACTATCCTATCGATTACAAGGCCTACGACGCAAGCAAGGCGGCTGTCGATATGCTCACCATCAACTATGCACGAATCTTGGATGACGCTGGAGGAAAGGTTAACTGTGTCTGTCCCGGTTATGTCAAGACGAATTTGACCGACTTCAACGAGTACGGACATAGCCCTGAAGTTGGAGCAGAGCGCATTGTCGAGTTGGCCACTTTGGGTGAAGACGGACCAACCAGCACATTCAGTGACCGAAACGGTCCTCTCCCCTGGTAAAATGCGCATATATCGACAAGAAGAACCATGGAGTGGCTGGCTAGGAGTGATATAAATAGGACAGGGATAGAAGATATACGCAACCTAGTAGTACCTAGTTAGATAGGAATGTAAGCTTGATTCGAAGTGGCTATTGGTGTCATGGAGATAGCTTAACTCCGGTACAATGCGACACGTGACCCCCGGCTGACGCGAAATGTCGCGAGGTTGCCACTGTGTACCTGGTTCGGAAGCTCTTCTGTCCCAAAACCACGCTACTATTGACCGATAGTACTCCTGATAAGTGATAACATAGCCGAATTCAACATGGAGGTTCAGACTGAGCTTCTATTCCTCAAGAACTGTCCTCTTTGTGAGAAGGTCTACAGACAAGGTTTGTTCCCACCTCGAGGTTCCCGACCGCATCCCTTTCCTAGGTCCCTGACTAAGATTCCGCAGAGCACTCATACAACCGCCATATAAAGTACTGTCAGCGTGCTCAGACCAGACGCAAAGGCCGTCCTAGGTCCTGTCTCTCATGCAGCAAGGCCAAAGCCAAGTGCACCTTTGGTCAGCCATGTTCCCGGTGCGGGAAAAAGGATCTGGCATGCATTTACGACCAACCAAGTCGGCGCCAAGCCAGCACAGAAATTGAACGGGTGCAACAGCAGGTTCCCTGGGCCGGGGCCGGAAACAGTCAACATGTGGTCATGGCATCATCCTATGACTTCGGGTCATCTTTCGAGCTAGATGCCTTCACATTGGACCCGAATCTTGAAGGGTACCCGGTCTCAAGTCTACCAATGTCTGACACAGCCTTGGCAGCCCAGCGAGTGACCCAGCCACATCTACCATATCAAGAAGGCGACTTAGAGACACAACTTACCGTCAAATCGCTCAGCGCCAAAGCCGACCTTACCCGCTTGCCTTATCAACGTGAGGCCTCACACCATGCTGCAAAGCTAGTCCTGCAGACCCTTTACGCATTTCCCCAAATGATGCTTCGTCGAAAGACGTTTCCGCCTTTCATACACCCCCAATGGCACGAGCCCTGCCTTCCAGAGGCACTGGCAAATTGCATGAGCATCGCGCAGCTTTTCGCGGCAAGGACGCCGGAGACTAGAGCATTTCTCTGGCGAACTATCCATGGCGAGGAACAGCGCCTCCGAGAAAATGTAAGAAAATCAGTGGCTGCAAGGTAGACAAACTAACTCAAAGGTCTATAGTACATGAGTTACTCGGCTCGTGAGCTACAAATGGGTGTCCAGTCGCTGATGATCTATATGATAATGGCCATCATTGACCAGGACGAACAGACCAAACAGCGCGGCACAAGACTGCTTGACACAGTTGAAGTGAGATTCTCAGTGACCCTGGATCACGCTAGTTTTGGGGATACCCAGCTAACAGTTGGCTAGACTCTCAGTTCTCGGTTTCTCACTTTTGTTGGAAGTTATTCCCAGACTGAACGAGCAGAACCAAGCCTAACATGGGAAGATTGGATCTTTGCTGAATCACGGAGACGGTAAGAACTCGCCATTCCCACCACCACTAAGACGCCATGCTGATGAATGGACTATTCAGTATGTCATCTCTTTGGATAGTCATAAGTGCCGTTGTATTCATAGACAACAATATCCCTTGTAGAGGATGTGGTCCCCTCGAACTCTTACCTCTTCTCTCAAGCAAGATGCTATGGGAAGCACAAACCCGCGAGGAATGGCAATTGGAAAAGACGTTGTATGATGTCAGCAACCCAGTTATGACACTTGGTGCTCTTGTCAAGGCTAAAAGAAACCCGGAAGATCCACTGCATGCACAAGAGTTGCAGTGCTGGGAAGCGGGCACTGATAAGCTGGCTATCATGCTGGATATCGCTACACAGTTTGTCTGGGCACGGTAGTTCTGACATGTCATTGGTGCATGTCTCACCTAATTTAGACCTGCATACCGCGATAAGAATCGTCCCTCTTAATGATCGGTCTACTGGAAGGTCACTGTGCGTCCTGTGCTTTGTCTGCAAGCAGGGTTCCCTACATTGGCAGCTACCAATCGCAAGGACCAAGCTCTTTAAGAATGGTATATTCACATGCAGAAGCTCGATAGACAGGAGTGTTGAATAGTTGAGACCCTTGGACACTGAATGTAACGCTAGAGGGGGTAACCAGCAAGCCATTGGATGGTCAAACCTAGGACACGACCCTGGCATCAATAATACATGAGGGGATAAGAATGTGGCTTCGATAGGTTTTTAAGTTCCTTCCAGAATCGGAATGTCGTCGATATGGAGGTTTATTGTACCATTCGGATTATTCGGAATCTTTTCAACCAAGAAGACGAAAAGCCGAAGGGTCCCATCCATATTCTCAGGGTTCAGACCTAGTCTTTTGATTGTCGGCGAAGGAATGCCTGGCTGGGCAGAAAAATCCCCGCGGAGAATGCACCTTAAAGTGCAGCACGCAGGTTTGAGCGTCACATTAACGGCCCTAGTATCCCAACCTGGAAGGTCTCACAATGACCAGGGGTAGGTCGGGGTAGCAATGGACTATCGGAGAACCAAAAGAACCTCGGCTAGTGTGAAAGCCAAGAGACGCAGGGGTTTTAAACGGCGTTTAACAAGGCTGGAACACACTTTTGAGCCCTTTATCACCAAGGTCGAATTAGGCAAGAGCTTCGCGGGTTTTGGGTCATCCGTAAGTCCGGCTTGTGAGCTGCCCCTTCAAGACACGTCCACGTGAGGTTAAGCGCTGGAGTTAATTGTGAGGAGAATCAGCTAGCTGTGTCACTGTAACCCTAAGATAGCGGGAAATGGCTCAGATCATCGCAGTTCTATATCTGGCCGATTGATGAGCTCGTGCAGATGGTCACAGCGTATCAAGACGTATAGAGGACGACCTGACATCCGTAAGAGGTAGCTCAATAACTAAGGTTGTGAATAAAGAATCCACTAGTGCCCCTGATTTTCATCATGTGCCGTAGAATATTCAAAGTATTCCGATTAGGTTATTACTCCGCGAATAGGTCCACTCTCGTCAATCTCGACGATGGCCCGTCCCGATGTGACGTGCTCGTACCATCCTTGCCTTCGGACCAGACCTTCCCATCTTGTCATAGTGCACGATGTTCCTGGATCATGACGTGCTGTTCCATGTATTTTCCAAAATATTGACCTAGCCGTAAAGATAAGATGGCTACTTGACACCATCGTGGGATAGTTCCCGCCCGATCAGATGATTCCACCATGGATGCTACCACTGTGGTTTTAACTATGACCAAAAGTTCCTCGCTATGTTATTAGAAACAAGAAGGTGATATCACAATTGGCATGGGGGTTCTTGGATAGGAAGCGGTGTCGTGAGGAAGCGCATTTGTACAGTTGAGACTATTTCTAAGCAGAGTTTAGGTATGTATATATAAGCGGCTACTGTTCGACTTGGGAATTTAGACTCTACAGCAAGTCAGACATCATCTACTTGACCAGTCATCAAAGAGCCTCTCTAGCATCCTTGGCTACCTATTTCACACCATGCGCTCGGTCGATTCTCTCCTTCTGCTGGGCCTCACCGGCCTGGCATCTCAGGCCAACGCCCATCCTGCCAAGAGACAGCCCAATGATTCACCTCTGAGCAAGAGAGGTGTTGACTTGGACGCGTTCCGTCTGCCTGAGCTGGCCAAGTATGTTCCTCAAGATGAAGTTCCCGACATCTCCAACGCCAGAATTGCCCCGTCCTCCGACTACACCAAGACTGCCGAGGAGTTTGTCAAGTCTGTGGTTGGCAAGGCTACCTTCCGGCTGGTTTCCGACCATTACGTTGGAACCAATGGAGTGGCCCATGTCCAGTTCAAGCAGACTGTCAATGATATTGACGTTGACAATGCCGACTTCAACGTGAACGTAAGTTATCCCACAAGGCCTCAACAATCAGTTACACTAACTTGAAATTCTAGATCGGCGCCGATGGAAAGGTGTTCTCCTACGGCAACAGCTTCTACACGGGCAAGCTCCCAGGCCCCCTGGTCAAGAGAGATGCCTCGGACCCTGTTACTGCCCTTAAGAGCACTGTCGAGGTTCTTGACCTCCCCGTTGATGCTTCTGACGCCAAGGCCGAATCCAAGGGTGACGAGCATTACACATTCGCTGGCACTTCTGGCACTGTTGGGAAGCCAGAGGCTAAGCTGGTCTATCTCATTGATGGCGAGCAGAACCTGAAGCTCACCTGGCGCGTCGAGACTGATGTCTTGGACAACTGGCTCCTGACATATGTCGACGCCGACAAGACTGAGAAGGTCGTCGGTGTTGTCGACTATGTCGCCGATCTTGCCACCTATGAGGTCTAGTAAGTTCTCATTGAAGATTCCACTGTTTGACTCAATACTGACCCGTGTCTCTTCACCTACAGCCCCTGGGGTGTTAATGACCCCTCAAAGGGCTCTCGAACCGTTGTCGAGGACCCTTGGAACATTGCGACATCCGAGTTCACTTGGATCTCTGACGGTTCGGCAAACTATACGACGACTCGAGGCAACAATGCTATTGCCCAAGTGAACCCGTCTGGAGGCACTGCATACCTCAACAACTACCGCCCCAGCAGCAGCAGCCTCGAGTTTGAGTATACCTTTTCTACCACTCAGACTGACCCAGTCTCTTACCGTGATGCCTCCATCACGCAGCTGTTTTACACGGCCAACAAGTATCACGATCTTCTGCACCTTCTTGGTTTCAACGAGGCTGCCGGAAACTTTGAGGTCAACAACAATGGTCAGGGCGGTGCTGGCAACGATTTCGTCATCCTGAACTCTCAGGATGGCAGTGGTACTAACAATGCCAACTTTGCCACCCCTGCAGATGGCTCTCCTGGCAGAATGAGGATGTATCTCTGGACTTATAGCACCCCCCGACGAGACTCGAGCTTTGACGCCGGAGTCGTCATCCACGAGTACACCCATGGCCGTGAGTAACCATCCCCTGATTTTAACTAATACGCATACTTATCTGCTATAGTTTCCAACCGTCTCACCGGTGGACCTGCCAACGCTGGCTGCCTCTCTGGTACCGAATCAGGCGGTATGGGCGAGGGCTGGAGCGATTTCATGGCTGTCGCAGTTCACTTGGGTGCCCGAGACACCCGATCTACAAACCATGTCATGGGTGACTGGGTGTACAACAACGCTAACGGTATCCGAGCGTATCCTTACAGCACTAGCTTGACCACCAACCCATACACCTACCGCAGTGTCAACTCGCTCTCTGGAGTTCATGCCGTTGGAACTTACTGGGCGACTGCTCTGTACGAAGTTCTCTGGAACCTCATTGACAAGCACGGCAAGAATGACGCTGATACTCCCACCTTTGACTCCAACGGTGTCCCTACTGATGGAAAGTATCTGGCTATGAAGCTCGTCATCGATGGCATGGCCCTGTAAGTCCTACCCCAACTGCACAGCAAACAAATTTCTAACAAGTTTATCTAGTCAACCCTGCAACCCCAACATGGTCCAGGCTCGAGATGCCATTCTCGACGCTGATGTGGCCCTCACTGGTGGTGACAACCAGTGCGAGCTCTGGACTGGCTTTGCTAAGCGAGGACTTGGAACTGGTGCTAGGTACAGCAGCACCAGCCGCACCGAGAGCTTCGCCCTGCCCTCTGGCGTGTGCTGAGTGGCTATCGTGAGTTTGACAGTTAGTTGGGAGAGCTTGAGATGTTTCTACTTCGATTGTTGAGAGTTTTTCTCCTTCATCACGGGGTTTTTGTCCACTATCCTTAACAGATGAGGTTGTCCAGTTTGTGGAGGATTTCAAGTAGCTATATTCAACTCTTTTTGCAAGTGAACACTCTCCACACCCCATCCTCGACCAACACATGCGACATGACCCATTATTTATTCATCAATCTTCTGATGAGACGTCGTGTCTAAGAATGAACAAACTCTGAGAACCTTGGCCGCTATGCCTAAAGCAGTCAATACACCACTGCGCGGATCCCTGCAACCTGGTCTCGGCGCCGGGTATTAGGATCCAAATCGCGAGTATAATAGACCATGAGCTGGTCGACCTTCTACCCCAAGTCTATCCGTTCCTTCGTTTTATAATCTCTCATATACTGACGGAAGTAAATATGAGCAAAATTCTTGTGGTTTTCGGGGCTACGGGCAACCAAGGCTCCTCTGTCGTTCGGCATGTCCTTCAAGACCCGGACCTATCCAAGACATACGCCATACGAGCCGTCACCCGCGATCCGTCATCTTCCCGAGCAAGAGACCTTACATCTCAAGGGATTGAAGTTGTTTCCGGCGATCCTTCCGACAAGACGTCTCTTGATGGCGTCTTTAGGGGAGCTCACACCGTCTTCGCGATGACGACTTCCAACTACGATGGCGAAGCACACAAAGAAATCCAATACGGCAAGGATCTTGTCGATGCAGCCATCGCCCAAGGCGTGGAATATTACATCTGGAGTACACTTCCTTCGCCGAATGTCATCTCCAGTGGCAAGTACACCAAAGTCACTGGCTTTGATGACAAGTTCGTCGTGGAAGAGTATATCCGAAGCAAAACATCACTGAATAGCGCATTTTACTCTCCTGGGTCCTTCATGCAAAACTATGCCACCATCATGCAACCCCAACCCAGCCCAGACAAAGACGGATCGTATGTCATCGCTCGCCCGCTCAGACCGTCCACAAAGCTTCCTTTGGTGGACATAGCCGGAGATACCGGAAAGTTTGTGGCAGCGATCCTTGCCCAACCCGACAAATTCCAAGGTGAAACATTCTCGGGTGCGACGAGGCTATACTCGATGGAGGAGCAGGCTTCAATCATCAGCGCCGCAACAGGCAAAAGCGTCAAGTACGTCGAGGTACCGCAAGACGTCTACAAGTCTTTCTTGCCTCCAACTGCGCAGGATGAGTTGCTTCAAATGATGCTCTATCAGCAAGAGTTTGGGTATTACGGACCTCAAACCGAAGCTGAAATCGCCTGGTCTGTCGAGAATGCAAGAGGGAACCCAACAACCTTTGAAGAATTCCTCAGCCAACATCCCCTCACGCTGGAATAAAGCCAAGCCCTGTCTTAAAATGCATGTCTCGGATCATGGAAAGGGCGAAAAGGCCGAGACAATGGTTGCCAAGCATTTACCTAGAAGAAGTTAGTCAGCATGTGCCAGCGGAAAGTTACATTCTGAGGGGGAAATGTCAGAGAGAAACGACCCCTCTTTGCAATCTTTGCCTTATCTGATGCCACCCCACTCGAGTACTCGACTCGCGCCGCTCACCGACTCGAACACAAGGGTATTATATGGACTACCCAGCAACCGCTACACCTACGCGCCATGGGCACGTCTAGTGAGGACAACACCACCAGTTCTAGCGAGGACTCTACCTCTTCCATCCATTTTCTCCCTGTCGTGACCATCCGCTCCAACAACAGCCGTCGCGATGTTGAGCTTCTCCGCTCTAGCGCCAGGTCGCACTTGGCCAGGAACATGCACCGTCAGAACAAGTTCAAGACGGGCAAGGCCAAGGCTGCTGAGGATCCGAATAAGAAACTAGATCGACCGATTCTCAAGGAGCCCGAGGATATCGTCAACCAGCGAAAGTTGGTGCGATACTACCAAATGCCCGACAAGATGGTTGATGATCACACCAAGATGCTGCTGCACTATTGCCGAACCTGCTTCTGGCCTGGTTTCGGCATGGGTGCAGCAACCTTCCACATCCCCCCCTTTGCCTTCAGTTATAGCAACCTCGTCTCTCAGGGCCCGACCTTGTACCACGCTCTTCTCTGGCAAGCAGCCGTCAACCTGAACTTCAACCGATGCTCCAGAGTCACAGACATTGGCAGCATCAAACATTACCAGCAAGCTCTAGGTCATATCTCCCGAGAGGTCGAGAAACCCATTTCGGAGATTGGAGAAACAACCTTGTACGCTATTCTCAGCCTGGTTGGGCCCGAATTCGGCATCAGCCAGCAAAACCGACGAGCCTCGATGGCCTTTGACCCACCTCTTTCCAAGCTTGCTTGGATCCATGCATTCAGCAGGCATCCTCTCACACCGATGCATGCTGATGCTTTGTATCAGCTGGTTGACATGAAAGGCGGCATCGACAAGCTGCCGACGCCAGGCTTCCGAGCTGACCTAAACACCATGGATCTTATTCGATCATCGCAGCAGCTGAAGAGACCCCATTTCCCCGTTTCCAACGTATTTGATTCCATAAAAGGAGAGCATAACAGAGACCTGTATTTCGGTCACGCTTGCGACTTTGAGGCTGTTGCCTCTAACGAGCGCTCTACGGCAGAGATTGATCGCTTGGCCCAGCTCGGACTGCCTAAAGAGATGCTAGAAGTCATGCTCGATATGCATGTCTGGGCTAGCATTCTGGAAAAGTATCAGAGTCGACAATTGTCCAATCCTGACCTATCACTCATGGGCTCCCACCGAGACCTCATCCAGCATCGACTTCTTAGCACACTTCCAGAGTATGACAAGTTTGGTTCCGCAATGGCTATTGAATGGGTTGAAGATGCAGGGGCAGGGTCTCCGCTCAACCTTGGCGATCTTGTTCAGACAGGGTTACTGATCTTTGCCATCGGAGTCACATTTCCCATCACTTACGAGCATGCATTTCAAGTCACTGGCCAACGCCTAAAACACCAGCTGCAACGTGAGGCCCACCTCCTCATGGGTCTAGGCCTGCACGATCTTGTCTTGTGGCTTGGCATGCTTGTTGCGATGTGCGCTGAGCAAGTGGGTGATGATGAATTGGGTACTTGGTGTACGGGATTCTTGTGCCACGTTGAGCGTGTTCGATGCAGGGGGCCTCTTTCTGGTGGTGTCAATGCTTCTAGACCCTGGCACGAAGTCAGGGATCATTCTTTGGCTCCATTTCTTTGGTCCAGTGTGGCTTGTGATGTTGCAGGGGAGTCGATATGGGGGCAAGTCCAGGGGTTCTTGAGCAGACCAGTCGGAAGGAACACGGCTTTTATGTAGGTATTTGATGTTACACAAGTGAAGGCGAGGCTTGAATGTTAAATACCCGTTGGTCCATGCGTACATGCTCAAGCTCCAAGTCCTGTGATACCCAGCCTCGACACCTACACCTACCTAGGCGCCTGGTATGAGATGCCACCAACAGACC
Organism: Fusarium liriodendri; assembly: GCA_023509735.1. Classification (NCBI taxonomy): domain Eukaryota; kingdom Fungi; phylum Ascomycota; class Sordariomycetes; order Hypocreales; family Nectriaceae; genus Fusarium; species Fusarium liriodendri. The sequence goes on along the minus strand of JALLKD010000165.1, from coordinate 82,970 downwards.
TCATGGCATGGCCTTTGCCCACATGACTCGTCACTAAGACACTCTATACCAAAACGATCCTCTTCACTCGCCAATGACGACTTGACTGGGGTAGCGAGTGAACAACAGACAGGCATACTCAGGCTATACCATTTCGGGATATTACACTAGTGGGACAACATGTTGTCGCCTGCATGAGTTGGTCTCCACGCCCAGTCTTTGATAAGTGACTTGCCAAGCGATGGAACAACTTCTCAGAAGGTTTTTCTAGATATCTTTCCTCTTTCGGATTTACCGCAGGCGCCGAGCCTTATCCCCTTTCTTCGCGTCGCGAATCCTGACCTCCCGGACGTTTCCTCTCTTGTCTCCGCTTCGCGATCAACCTCGTGCTCAAGATCGAGATTGATATCTTAGTGTTCGTAAAGCCTGACAAAGCAGAGTAGAATTTTTAATTCTCTGAGAGTCAAAGTTTACCTTGCGTTAATAAACAGCCCGAGCTAGCCAGGCCTAGGTCGAGGCAACTGATTGTGTATAAATAGCCGTCATAGACTCGTAACTCACAACTCTAAACAGCATGCTCCTTCAATACACCTCCTTTACTTCTCTTTGAGCTCTGAAACTACCATTTTGTTGTTCGTCATGTCTCTGGCCGACAAAGTTATTCTCATCACGGGTGGCTCCAAAGGCATCGGCAAAGCCATTGCTGAGCAGGCAGCCGCCCAAGGAGCCAAGGTTGTCATCAACTATTCCAGCGACAGCACTGCTGCGAACGAACTCGTCGAGAAGATTGGTTCTGAAAAGGCCCTTGCCGTTCAAGCCGATGCCTCAAGTGTCACTGAGATCGAGAAGCTCGTCAAGCAAGCAGTCGATAAGTTCGGCAGGATTGACGTTCTCATCCCCAATGCTGCCGCTGCACCCATGAACGATCTTGAGAGCACAACGGAAAAAGATTTCGATCAATCGTTCAACATGAATGTGAAAGGACCTTACTTTCTCGTTCAGGTGAGTCCTTGACCGATAACAAACTTGACCTCCTCGCGTTTGCTAATACCCTCCAGAAAGCTGTTCCACATATGCCACGAGACGGACGAGTGATTCTGCTTTCCAGTGGTGTCCTTCACCAGTCCCAGGTCGCGCCTCGTTATCTACTTTATGCTTCCACCAAGGGCTCCATTGAGCAGATGACACGAATCTTGGCTAAAGATCTCGGTGCCAAGTATGGAATCACGGTCAACGCCATTGCACCGGGCCCTACTGCGACTGAACTGTTCTTCAAAGGCAAATCGCAGGAACTCATTGATAGCATTGCAAATTTTAGTCCCCTAGGTCGTCTGGGTAAACCGGAGGAGATTGCGGGTTTGACGGTATTCCTCGCTGGGCCGAGCAGCTCGTGGGTTTCTGGACAGGTCATTGGGGCCAACGGAGGGTCATTTGTCTAGGCAGATAGAATAAATGAGGCAAGAATTTTTGTTCGCCAACGCCGCTTATCAAACGTCTCATGTTCTCGAGCGAGTGACTCGCTCACAGTGGCAGGATTTGTCCTATGTCTCTTTCCTCTACGAATACCCATAACAGTAGTACTAGTCCCCAAAACCATGCAAGCCGTGGAACGGGCAAAGTTTGTCTCCATTGATTCTTTATCGCAGAGCGGAAATATGCCAGCATCAAGCATGCATCAACCTTGTATGTGCTGTAACCAGACCCGTCAGCGCTAAGGCACAGCCAGAGTAGCACAATCTCGACCTCCCAGAACTTAGTGCATTGCCCTAATAGAGACAAGTCACCAAAGCAAAAAGTGAATGTAACAGTCGATATGGTAGATGTTGTAACCCCAGCATCCGTTGGATACATAAGTAGAGGAGACGGCGCATGGTCAAAGTTGTTGTTTCTCCACAACTCACAAGTCAACGAGACCATAATGTCGACTACAATGAAGACCAATACCGAGGACGCAAAGTGGCACCTTGCTGAAGTTGTCAGCCCTCATCTTCCCAATCCTGTTTCCGTCTATGTCGCCAGACACATACCATATACCTCAAACCCAAACCGCTTCCAAAACGTTACCGTCTACGCTCCACGCTCTATCAAGTCATTAGTCGGCGTTGGGGAAGCCATCACGACTCTCCCTTCCATTTCCTCCCCTTCCAAAGATCCCCGATGGTTCGTCCATATCCATGGTGGCGCCTGGAGAGATCCTTTCCTAGATTCCTCATCTATCGAAGCTGTAGTGGCTCATGCGTTTTCATCTGACGATTCGGACGTGCCCATCTCGGCAATTGTCTCCATCAACTACACCCTTTCTCCGTTTCCTACACATCTCACCCTGCCCTATGATCCAAAGAAGGGTGATCAGCTGGATGCGTCTCGCAGCGCAAGACACCCGGGACACATCAAGGATGTCCTGCAAGCTTTCGCTCTACTTCGTTCACTCGGACTCAAAGACGACTCATATATTCTATCAGGCCATAGCGCCGGTGCTTGTCTTGCGTTCCAGGCAGCTTTGTTTGACGCGCAATACTGGGGTCCTGAGTTTGAAGGAATCCCTTCACCGCCACGCCCTGCCGCCGTTCTTGGTTTGAACGGTTTATACGATATCCCGGATCTTGTCAGTGGCTTGGGCGACTCGCATCAACATCTTCAGGAAGTCTACGAGATTCTACTAGTACAGGCCTTTGACGAGGACCAAACTGCATGGCCAGCGGCAAGTCCGGCAAGGTTCGATATCAAGAGACTGACTAGAAGGGTTGAGGAAGGGAGGGTCGCCCGTTTCATTCTACTTGATCAGAGTCCGGAGGATCAACTCGTACCAATCGCTCAGGCAGAGAAAATGGAGGGATATTTGAAGGGAGTCCAAGGAATCAAAGTTGTTAGAGGTCATCGCTGTCAAGGCAGACACGCTGCTCCTTGGGAAGAGGGTTACATGATTTGGCAGAGCGTTCTAGACGTCCTGGGCATGGTAAACAGTGAGGGCTGAGTAGAGAAATATTCATGCAGTCCCGCCAGTTAGCATATCCTGATACGCCTCAATAAAACTATTCAATACCGTGAATCTTCATGCGAGCGAAACTAAGCCTGTGGCGAGCGAGGCTATAACTACCGAAGATCCCATCCATGAGGCGGCTGTGCGCTGCAGTCAGACACTCCGCCACAGTGGGGGCCAAATTAGAAGCCTAGAGGCCTCATTAGGCACCACCCGTGAAGAATAAAGAGAAGCGAAAGTGCAAATTGGTTTCGTAGATCAATTGCATACACGTGGACTTTTTCTTGGCATTCTCCAGCCATGGCTTCCTACACTTACAAGCCGGTGACTAAATCCCAGATCCGCCTCGTCACCGTCACTCAACCTGCTCTAGACGGCCCACTCGAGGCAAGCATTGAGCATGTCGAACTGAACCCCGAGGATCCTATCAAGTACACGGCGCTTTCTTATTGTTGGGGCGATTCTAGCAATCTTGTCAAATTACCGTGTGATGGAGAAGTTCTCAACATCACTCCCTCCTTGTACGAGGCACTTGGAGAGATCATCAAGTTCAGCCCCCACAAGGCCCTATGGGTTGATCAAATATGCATCAATCAGGACGACTTGGATGAAAAGGCGGAACAGGTCTCCAAAATGAACATGATTTATGACAGTAAGTCAAAAGCCACATATCTCGACGCTCAGTACAGCATGCTCACTATACACAGAGGCAGAAACGGTCCTTGCATGGCTGGGACCAGCTATTGCATCCACTCCTTTGGCCTTTGACTTTGTCAAAAAGGTCGGCGACATTGCCCTTCCCAAAGCCACAGACATGTTTCGATGGGACGCATACGCCGACGACGGAGAGCACGAGAAGACAAAGCTTGAGCGAGTTGAGGAGTACACCCAAGAACAGTCCCTTGAGCTGGGCATCCCTTTCGACGACGAACCCTCATGGGATGCCTTTTCCGAATTCTTCGACCGACCTTGGTTCCAACGCATGTGGACTGTACAGGAAATCATCCAGGCTCGCAAGGCCACTGTCGTCTGTGGATCACACAGCCTTCCCTGGGAACATGTCAGCGCAGCAGCCAGGTGGTTCTGCCATAAGGCCAAAGCCATCCACGATAGGAACAGTCGCAAGGTGGATGGAATGTGCCTCGTCACCCAGATGGTTGCAATCCCCTGGCGTTCCAAATCGGGCAGCGAATACATGCCTCAGCTCTTTGGCCAGAAGACGCGACCTACGTGCAAGTGGGCGCTGCGGGACCTTCTCGAGCGTCTACGACCTCGTCAAGCCAGGGATCCTCGAGACAAGGTATATGCCCTAGTTGGAATTAGTGAAGAAGATCACCGCTTCTGGGGCGACAAGGGCGTGCGCATTGACTATTCACTCTCTGTCGAAGAGGTCTACGCCCAGGCAACGGAGGAGATTATCAAGTCAGAGTTCATGGATGGTCTAGACACCATATGGTCTGCCCGACAGCGGAGTGAAGTACCAGGATGGCCAAGCTGGGTTCCCGATTGGAGAATGGAGACCGGGTATGGGTGTACTTGGGGCATCGGTCAGCCGTTCAAGGCAACTGATGGTGAAAAGGGCAAACACACCTTTATTCCCACAGATGAGCCCCTTACTCTCGCGGTTCAAGGGAAAATCATAGGCCGTGTCACATACAGAAGCGAGTACCGCCATTTTGGAGAGCTTTTCCAACAAAGTCGACTTCGAGAGGTATACAACGATTGTATAGACCGGCTCAAGTCATATCCCACAGGAGAGCAAGTCGAAACCGCATTCGGCCTCACGCTCATCGGCGGTCTTCCATTGACCAAGACATTACAGAAACTGAACACCACAATAGAGACATATACTGAAAAGTATATGGACTTTTACGATGTGACCCAAATGTCAAGGGAAACGCCGGAAGAAGATGATGCCCGCAATGAGATATTGCAGACATTCTACAAGCTCGGATTCGACTTGACCTGGATTCAAGAAGTCATGGATGCTTACTGCGAGCGAAGATTCTTTGTCACTGACAGCAGCCATATGGGACTGGGTCATCACGACGTGTTGGAGGGGGACCTGATTGTGCATGTTCTTGGTCTTAGGTGGCCTTGCGTGCTGAGGCCGAAGAGTGAGAACCATGATGACGGTTTCGAGTTTATCGGGTAAGTTTAATAATCTCCGTTTCATCTATCCAGTATCAAGCAAAGCTAACGAGTATGTATCTAGGGAGGCGTATTGCCATGGCTTGATGAATGGAGAGGCGATTCAAGACCTTCCCAAGGACGAGGAGGGCGATTACGTTGGGCGGATTATGCTTCTGAAGTAGAAATAATAGTTATGGGATCTCTGATGGCGTGATTATTTGGGACGAAATAGTCTTACCTTCTTAAGTCTATGTGCCTGGCTTTATTATTTGGCACACATTTAGCAAAGGTTCTAATCATAACCGGCGTCACCAACACTGTAATGAGGGAAAGAGGCGCCCTGACAGGCACACTTATCTCTTACATGACAACGCTACTCTCCAAAATGCGAAAAGTCTAACAACTCTGAGGACCTCATTCCAGTCAGACAACTCCTAGTTATGCACCATATTCTTACTCCATCACTCCCCCCTCTACAACTTGCGGCCCCAAAGGACCCTGATCCTGAAGTAGGGGTGATTCCTTCGGTCACGAATCTCGCGGCGGAACTGCGAGATATACACATAAAACTTCTCCCTAGACCAACCCAAAGCGTTGGCCACAAAAGTCAACAGACCTTCAGTATCCTGGGTGGCAAAGAGCTGTCCAAATTGGCCCATCTCCTTTAGCTTGGGGTCCTTTGGCCATGGGCTAATAGGGCACTTGAAGTATGTCAGTAAAATGTGGCACATTTAGCGAGCTCGTCTCACCTTGTAGTTCCACTCCTCAATGTCAACGAACCCAGCCTCCTCCATAGCCTTTCTCTGCAGATTATCGGCAAGAACAGTAAAGCTTCGACCGCTTGATCTAGACCCCTCGATAAAGATCTTATCCCACTGTCCCATAGCCGATTCAGGTGTAACTGTTCCGTCGTCACTCTCAATGGTAGGCGAGGCTTCAAAACTCTCAAGCCAGCCGCCAGGCTTGAGAGTCCTGTGGGCCTGCTTGAACAACTCAGTCCAGTCGGGAATAGTGCCGACGAGATATCTGATGTGGACATAGTCAAAGGTGTCGGGGGTGAAGGTCCATTCTTGAGTACAGTCATCGATTTCGCTGAGTGGGGTTGTGTTAGAGAAAGATCCCCAGCAGTCGTGAATAAACTAACAATTTCAGGTTCGGGGGGATCCAAGAGGGCTGGATTGGCGAGATATCGGTACCGATAACGTCGCAGCCAGGGAACTCATCGGCGAAGTCACTGTATCTCATCGTCAGCGCCATTTTGTCTGTTTATGCATGCTCAATAGCTCACATTGCCCAAATGCCTATAATGGGTTAGCTTGGTCCCAATATCATATACATCATGGGAATTTCTTACCAGTTCCGCATCCAATATCAAGAGCTTTCTGCATCCAAGGTTAGCGAGGATTCGCTTGTCCTGTTCGACTTGACTTGCCTCGATATCCTTCTCAAGAGGCGCAAGGTAAAGTCGTCCGTCTTGAGCTAGGGTCCACATGTGGTGGCTTTGCCGTGTCAGAACTTTAACCCAACGATCGGTGTAGTTCATCTTACATGATATCCATGGCCTCGCTTTGCTTTTCGTCATTAGATCCCCTAACATCCGTCAGTAACTAACTGGAAGATGACTTCCTTTGGCACAAACCAATAAAAGGCATTTCCTCTCTCGCTGTGGTATGTTCGTCCATGAATGGTCCTGTACTGTAGAATACTGGATGTAATCGAAGCGGTGGAGCTTTCAGCATCCGGCCCCAAGGCAGAGTCGCCATCGCTGTCTCCAATATCGTCGTCCGCCTCGATGACCTGCTCAGGAGGAGGTTCGGATATGGGCGATGAGGGACCCTTTGGACTACTCCCAGGACCCTTTGGGCTGTTTCCGGGACCTTTCGGGCTGCTTCCAGGCATTTTGGCGTTCAAGATGGAATTTTGAAAAACAAAAGCAACACACAAACGAAAACACATTGTCCGGGCTTGGGCGCTTAAGAGATTTATTGAGTGGTGTTGGAAGCGGGGAGACCTGGTGTGAGACAAGACTGGGACTGGGGAAACGTATGTTGTCATGATTCTATTGGCCTCGTCGACGAATATCACTTGTTTTCTGCATAAAGGCGGACCCGGGCCGTCGCCCGTTTCGTGTCAGAGTTGCATGGAGAAGAGAACTAGTCACTGATAGTCGGCATATGGAACAGGGTTTAAGGGAGCGGGGGGGGTTGGGGTTCGCATTTAGTCTATAGCAGAGCCATTTGAATAGCTACACTCGGTGCTACTCTGGCTCGATGCTCCAGGCCAAGTGCTGTATGTAACAGCGAAATCACTCGTGGGCCGTTGGCTGTGGGGAGGTTGCACCACTCAAAGGCAGGGGACAGAGACGACGTAACCGACAAGACCCTAGTTAGAATGATTCTCGTATCCCGTTCCGGGCCAATCGTTTGTATAGTTTCTTCCGATTCACGTTGCATACCCCCACAGCGACGACACACCTGACTGAGTCTGTGCCCCTGCCGGCAGTACTCGCCTCGAGCTCCTCTTTTGAGGCCTGGAGAAGCGTTGGTCGAGAGAATCATGGGTGGGGATGCATTAGCCAAAGTTAAATCTCTCATAAAAATTGCTGATCTTTTCTACAATGTCTCTCTTGCACATGAATTTTGTCTTGGAAGCGCCTCGGCTGTTGAAGATGGTCTTGGTCTAGAAGAGTCAGGGACTTGAAGGGTCGAGACTTGGCGATGAGCCGTACGTCATTTAACAGATGCGCGTTGAACAAAACACGAGTCAAGGCTTATAAGACCATGTCAGAATGCTCGCTATTTATATTTACAACGGAGACGACTCAGCTCAACCAGCATGACCATCATCACCAGCCCGACTGGTCTAACCAGCGCCAGCCCCCGTTCCGAGATCTCATTGACGATCATAATAGCACAGCCACTCTAACCGATCCTTGCGCACATCGATCAGGAGCTAGCGCCGTGTTTTCACGATAACGCATCACTTCGGTTGGGAGGATATCATGTCGTCGCGTTGATGGCCCATCGTCGCGCGCTATTAATCAAGGTAAGTGAGACTGGATTGTTCATTTGTGCTTCGAGGGGCGATCCAGTCAGATACAAGGCGGTGATATGACACGCGACACGACAGCGGCAAAGGACGCGCATAGTTAATCTCCATCCCGGAGCCCAAGCCTTGTTTTGCAGTTGCTGATTAGTCTAAAGAGCTATTATTACAATCATCTTTTCCTCCACACACAAATGTTTTCGCCGTCACCGTCTATTCCGCGCGCTGTCGCTTGCGGGACTCTCCGTTGCCGTTGGTAACCTCACCCTGGGCGGCAAAGTACTCGAGGCTGCCCTTGGGGTCGGCCTTCATGGTCTTGCCACCCTCCTGCCAGCCAGCAGGGCAGACTTCGCCGTGCTCATCGGTGAACTGGAAGGCCTTGACAAGACGAATGGTCTCCTCGACGTCGCGACCGACGGGAAGATCGTTGACGGTGATCTGTCGGAGGATACCCTTGGGGTCGATGATGAAGAGACCGCGCAGGGCGACACCCTCATCCTCGATCAGGACGCCGTAGCTGCGAGAGATCTTGTGGGACTTGTCGGCGACGAGAGGGAGCTCCAGGTCGGGACCGAGACCACCCTGCTTGCGAGGCTTCTCGACCCAAGCGAGATGGGTGAAGTGGGAGTCGGTGGAAACACCGAGGACGGTGGTGTTGATGGCGCGGAAACGCTCAAGCGCGTTGTTGTACTGGATGATCTCGGTGGGGCAGACAAAGGTGAAGTCCATGGGGTAGAAGAGGAGGACGACCCTGTGAGGATGAAGAGGTTAGTCGTGATGAACTCGTGATGGACGGGCCCATTGACGGCCGGCCGCGACGGAGACGGCGCACTTACCATTGTCCCTTGAACTCGGACAGCGAGATGTCCTTAAACTCGCCACCAGGATAGAGAGTGGTGGCAGTGAACTCGGGCGCAGGGCGCTGAACGAAAGCGGTAGACATTTTGATGGTGGTTGACGCGTAGAGGGTCGTAGAGATGGATAGATTGATGGATGGAGATGATGATTGTGAAGAAAGAGAAGAAAAATTGTTTACCCGTGTTACAGAGAATTGAAGGCCCCCGGCAACACTTTACGAGTGGGCCCTTTCTTATCAGGGGCCCCGCGGAAAGGGGTGGAATCACACAGTCTAGCGCCATATTGCTTTTGCGATTGCCTCAGGAACGGGTGTTTGCATTGATGAAGAGAGCAATTCCATTGTCTTTTTGACTCGTAAGAATGACATTTTAATTAATTGATTCTCTTCATCTCTCAAAAGGCCCTTCGCTCTATCGATTGACGTTGACTTTTAACTTGTTCGTGATCTTTGTTCCTGATGCAATGACGCAATTCGCGGACCCTGAAACACGAGATCACGCGAAATCACATGATCGAGCCCACATCGTGCCAGTTCCTCTCTGCCTGAGGCACACATTTTGGGACATCAAGGTGCGCAAAGAAAATGCTCCGAATGCCTACCCTACATCTGCGAGTTATTCCAGGGCTCTTGCCAGGATAACATGCAACTTCGGAGGAAATGGTAGCCTATAGCGTTGATTGGATAAATTGTAATAGGAAACATACTTTAAATATTACCTATCCCCGTTATGGTCGCCCAATTCGGTCATATCTCTTTCGCAAACTTTTTCGCAAAACGATTTACGTCCCTGATATCTCTACCAACGCCGTTGAGAGTCAACTTTAGGCTTCACGCATAAATCCGCAAAACAAGACGACCCCATACTTTCGTTATTACAATCCCTGGAATGTTACTAGAGATAAGCCCCTTTATGATCGTGCTGTTAGGGTCCTCAAGTACCATAAGCACCGTCAGCGTGGGCCTAGTTGAAAGGGCATCTCGGCAGGTATCCGGCGTATTTAATCTTTACTGAGACCAAACTGACAAAGATCTTTGAAAACAAATTGGTGCGTTCGATCGGACATGTAGGCTACGCCCAATTGTGAATTGCTTTGTGGAAGGTAGTGGTGGTGAGGAAGAACAATGCCCAACATATTGACCATTAACACCCCTGAGACGTGGTACCACGCCACGTCCTCAATGGCTGAGCACACAGCGCCAAGCCCACTCTGCCTATTTAAGAGACTCATGGTGGAGAATGATGGCTATCGAGTGAGTTGTTATCACTTCAGACGGGCTACCATGGTCCTGTCGTGCTCCAAGCCGTTGATGGATCTGCCACGAGATGATATCTCAAGTGGCACTTCACGTCAAATCACAAAATATCATCATGTCAAGGAATTGCAGTGATATTAGACCTATCAAAGGCCCTAGTTCTCCATGTACACCTGTGCACAAAACAATTTAACCAGTTCACTCCATCCTGGTCCAGTAGATCAGAAGGGGTCAGGAAAAACCGGCGAGCGAATCAAAAACCTGACCCTCTGCCTCTAGACTCAGAAACACCAGCACTGTCTGCTCCCCTTCCCGCTTCCCTATTCGTTGACGCCATAGCGGGTGGACCAGTTCTCGCCGCTCTGGTTCAGCACGTTGTAGACAACGTTGAGGATGTCGGCCTTGCGCTGGTAGTAGACCTTGAGCTGCCACTCCTTGCGGGGGTTGTCATCACAGGATCCCTTGTTAACAGCGACCACGTTGGCAGTCAGACCGCTGTTTTGGGCAATGTCGTAAGACTGCTGGTTGAAGACCTGGCCATCGTACCACTTGCCCTTGCCGGTGCGGCGAATTTCACGGAGAGTGAGGCTCTTCTCGCCAACATAGTAGACACGGACCTGTTCATGATTCAGTCAGTAACAAGCGGATGTTGTCAGATGGGGTGTCCTCACCTCGTCTTCCTTGGTGTTGGGGTTCTTATAGGCAACGGCTGCGAGAATGGGCAGGCTGGAGTTGACAATGATGGGGTTTCCGTTGATCTTGAGGTTCTCAGAGTTGTACTGCTCGCCCTGAGTCTCATCAGAAGTCTTGCTGGACCAGTAGCTGATCTTGAAGTCACGAGTGACGTGGAAGACGATGTCCTGGTTCGAGACCTCGGTGACGACGGCGGTAACGTCCTATGAAATATGTTTAGCGATAGGGATGCAAAAAGGAGAAGGTAAAGGAAAATACCTGAAGAGTGTCGGTCATCTTGAATGGAGATGGGTTTGTCGAGGCGGGAGTGGTTGGCTGGGAAGTAGATTGGGAAGTAGGCTGGGATGCTGGTTGAGGAGTGAAGTGATTGTGAACTGCTTGGATGAGTTTGTGAAGGGGATCCGCGAGGCCTTTTATAGCGCTCTTGGAGTCTGTGGATCCTGCAGAGTCTGGTTTGGGCTCTTGGTGAAGGTTCAGAAGCGAAGCACCTCGGAAGGGGATGACGAGGCGGATCGTCACGACGACCAGGATCAAGCAGCTCATGCACAGGATGCAGCACAGGAGGAGGGAGGTAGACAGGAGAAGGTGCGCAGTCGATGAGTCCAGCCCCCAAGCGGGTGTGATCGCAGGCGACATTGCAAGCATCGTGTTGATTCCTTTGGCAAAGTAGAAGTCGGCAGTGAGCGGTCTGGTTGGGGATGATTCGTCGACTTTGCAGAGTTGTTTGCATTGGTCAAACACCGGAGTGGACCTGTTGTTATCGAATGATGCAGACTGCGTTTGGCGTCTTCATCGAGACCTCGCAGACTCCCAACTTCAGCTCTCCACGGTCACAGTCTGGATCGACACGGACTTCAGCTCGCCACGATGCTATGCCGTGCCATGTGCCAAGTTGATACATTCACGGAAGTTAGTGACTATGATCATCACCTCGCAGATAGCCACAGTCCCCTGCCATCTGCCAAGTAGCCAACCAGGATCTGTAGATGCTGAAGAGTTATCACATAGAAGCCAGCCGCCGGAGCCTGTAACTCGCACCGAATAGACTTTCAATGAGAGCTGAGGAAACAAGACAGCCTCAGCCAGCCATTGCTTTCGTCTGCATGATTTACGTAGATGAAGAACTGCCGAGGTACAAGTCAACCGGTTGATCGCTGTCACACCATAGGGAGCAGACACCTATTCTGGAAAGGAGAGATTAGTCGTGGCTGGCTATGGTGAATACATTCTGGAATCACGAACTCTTATTGATTGTGAGGAATCTGAGACATATTTGAACAGCGCTTAAGCATCTCGCTCGTGATTATCCGGAACATGGATGGCTAGAAACATACCCGGCCTCGACCCCTATAGTCCATATGTGGAAGAAGACCGACGTTCTCAGGCCGCCACAGACACAAATGCCTCGAATTAGCAAGCATCTTGGCATTTCACGCCTTAGCAAACCTCCCATCGCATGAAGTTGAGTGAGGGGAAAGGTGGTTAATGGAGGCAAGCATGGATGTTCATCAGATTTTCAGCGATGAACTTGAAAAAATGGCTCTCTATGAAGCAAAATACCCGTCTAAGTGCCCCTATCAGTCTTTAAGGCAAAATGAGTTTGCGTCGTCTGGTAAGAACCGAGGCTGAATTAACAGTAAGCCTGCCCACCGTTGAACGTCACGGGGTGAAAGCTTGGATGGAGTGGACGAGCTATTGGGCGCACATCCGCGCTGATCATGCATTTTATGGTGTGATCAGGGCCAATAATCACGACTTTCACGCCCTGTTTGGAGTGAGATAGAGTCTGCTAGTCTGCTGTGGATATCTTTCTGACTTTTGAGGTGTCCATCACTACCCATCTAGGAGCGTTCTGCTGATGGATTGGGAAAATTCCTGCTTGGTCAACCCCTGAACTCCTCACAAGGTCTTCCATTCTTGGATGCACGTAGTCTGATGATGTGATCCAGCTGTGAGATCCTGCAGAGAACTTAACTCAGCCTCCGGAACACTCATCCCATGAGCAACTTCTGACGACAACTCAGTATTGAGAGACATGCAGAGAACTAAAGAGACCTCGCTTAACTAGAACGGACGTCGGTTCGGAGAGTTCGCAAACTCCACCGTTCCTTGACAGGAGAAGCTTCCGCATTGTGGCGTGCGCTTCAACTGCCAGTCCAGTTTAGAACCCCTTTCCCCGCAAAGTCTTGGCAGTGAAGGAAAGCATAGACATGGATCAGACCAAAACATGTTGAATACTCGCCACCTGGCCCTTGTAAGTATCGACAGGTTATCGATTCATCTGATGTGTGCGGTTTGGCGGTCGTGGCTATGCTGGGCGCTTAACCCCACGATGTAACCCTGATGGTACGAGATTCATGGCCAGTCACCTACCACACCACGTCTTCTCAACTGAGACAATGGCAGTTTAGACATTAGCGCGTGCTGATGATGCAAGCTCTAGTCTGAGCGATCCAACAGGCTCGGTTGCGTCATGCAGTAGCCGTACTGCGCAGTAGTGGATCTGGAAAACATTAACTCTGCCCGGGTGGTCCGACTGGGTGACAGAGTTTCTGGCCTTCTTGACACCTGGGATGTGGAGAACAACTTCAAGTAGAGGCACTGGAGATGACACTGGAGTCTGTATTCCCTAAACTTGACGGTGAAATAAATTGCAGCCTCATCCCTAGGGGATGACAGATGCTTTTGGATGAGGTTGGTGACGTACCCGAAGCAACAAATTCCTGATACCCTCAAGTGTCCGTGATCGCCTGATGGCCCATTGCTCACTGCCTTGGAACTCTCACAGGAACTCCGTAACCGGAGCACGTAGTAGAGCCGTGCATCCTCGTGGCGAGCTGAACGCCCTCCTTGAGGCATAAGATGCGAAGCTAGGTACGGAGTACGTTCCATGCCCCCAACCCCCTCCATGCCGGTAAACGCAGGTCCGAGTAGCAAACTCTTTAACGGGTGATAGGTCTCTTTATGGCTGATTCTCTAGGGCTGAAAAACGGTGACTGTTCGGCATATGGTCGCGAGTAAGAATTCAGTTCAGCAGGTTTAATGCCTGCATGGAACGGGCCGGGCGGGCCGCACCCTGCATCCCGTAAGAACTGCTCCCGCTAGTGGCGTCCCTGCAGGAGCTGACGTTCCGAAAGGAGGAGACAAGGCTCACACGGGTTGTAGAAACTTCCACTACCGGTCAATAAACTGGTCTTGGCCTGTGATTACCCGGTGAGTTGAAAACGGGATGGTGGGAGGTAGAATGGGTATGGGTCGAGTGCCGGACGTTGAAGGTTCATCACGCTGCAGGCTATTGGGCGGCCTCAGTTCCGCAGGAAAGCTTGGCGTGTCTTCTTTTCCTTGCTCGCATGTAGATCATAGCTTCGCCTGAGTTTTGAGGGAGCTGAGATGTCCCAAAATAGCCGAGGATCGCCAAGGTCGAAATTTGCCGGTCCGAACTGGGCAAGACCGTTGCATCCGAGACTTGAGCGCTCCGATTTCGGCTTGCTAACATGGCGCTCATCTTCTCATAGGAGGATTGCTCCGTGACAGTCTCTGTCCGCTTGGGCATTGCCTTTCTCGAGACCAAGATTGCAGTGTCGCGGGCTGTAGACCCTCGCACTGTGACATGCTCCGCCAGGTACTTCCGCCTCGATAAAAAAATCGAGAAAGAAGCGTAAAGCGCATAGCTTTGGATAGGGATTGAAACGGATGTGGCTATTAATCTTGTAGCAAAATTCATTTATAAGGATTGCTGAAGCTGTCACTATATTAGCGTGGCTTGCGTTTAAAGTCGTGTTTATAATAGTGGATTTGCTGCTATATCAATGGAACAGAGGTATAGCTGGAAAGTCATGAAATGTTTAAAAGATAGGGCAACGGAACTTTGACGTTAAGTTGGCCGAAGACGGCGGCAGGGGAGGATGATTAACGTTAAGCAATAGAGAAGATTGCTAGAGGAGTTGCGAGAGTGACCTCGATACGCTTGAGAGTTCAATATACTCGAAGTAGACGCAATGATCTCCATCAAGATTGCCCAACTCCTACCAATTCCTATCCTGGATATCGATGCTGAGCTCTCAGAGTATCGTTTGTGATACACGTGACAGCGCACGTGTACCTACTGACAGGTGTCGGCTTGGGGACGGGGTGGTACCTTTTCCCTCTCGCATACATACAGCCCTATTTACGGGGCAGATTGATCTATCAAGGTGCCTCTTAGGTTCTCTAGAGACGTCTGGGGCTTTCTAGTATGACAATTCAGAGGCGGAGAGCCAAGTGTTTCAGCTAAGGTCACAACATGGGCGTAGTAAGACATGTTTATATTCGTGGACTTCAATATTAATTGACTACTTAAGAGCTGATTCACGAAGAAAAACATGCCGCTCCCACATCGCGAGTTTACACAGCCTCTGGCCACATAACTTAAGCGGGAACACACTGGGAGTAGTAGTCGTTGTGCTTGAGGCACTTGAGTCCAGAAGCGCACTTGGTAGCACCAGTCCAGTTGTTTCCACCGCACTGGCCGTACGCAGAAACAGAAGCACCAGAAGAGCTAGAGGGAACAGAAGTGGTAGTAGGCTTGGCGGCGGCGGTGGTCTTGACAGCAGCAGGCTTGGTGGTAGTAGGCTTGGTAGCAGCAGCCTTGGTCGAAGTAGCCTTGGTGGCAGAGGGCTTGGTGGCACTGGAGACGGGAGAAGCAGAGTTGCTGCTGCTGCTGCTGCTGCTACCAGTGGCCCAGCCGTTCTTCTGGGACAGGTAGTACCACCAGTTGCGGTACATCCAGCCGTCAAAGTCGGTGATCTCCATAGAGGAACCAGCAAGCATGATAAAGTTGGTAACTCCAGTAGGGGTCCAGTCGTAGAAGTCGTCCAGTCCAAAGGTGTGGCCCTGCAGGACTCGTTAGTACAAGGTCATGCATCAACTTGGAGGGTCATACCATCTCGTGCAGCAGAATGTGGACCGAGTCAGAATCGAGGTTGTTCAGCATGTACTCGGATCCAACTTGCTGTCCCCAAGACCATCCGAAACCGCCCTCAAGGCCGTCAGTCAGCCAGAGAGAGTGGTCGAAGTGACGGGCAGCTCCAGCCTTGCAGCCGCTGTAGTCACCATCGAGGTGAGCGTCACGAGCGCATCCAATATCGCACATGGGGACACCATCGGCATCGAGGCCAGTGTAGATATCGAGGCCGTCGGTGGAGCCCTGGAGCAGGCTCTTGTCCTTCACAGCCCAGCCCACAATGTTGACCTTGACGTTATCGTAGGGGAAGCCGTTGTAGCCATAAAGCCACTTGAACCACTTCTGGTACTGCTCGTTGTACTTGCTGGCGATCTTGGTTCGCTGAGCAGCAGTCACGGTCTTCTTAGAATCCCATCGAACACAAATGTTGAGGAAGCTAGTAATACGTCAGTGAAAATTCTTCGAGCGACTGAATCGTTACAAATACCCCTTGTTGGCCATGATCTGGTGGAAGCCCCAGTTGATGTTGTCATCAACGCCCTTAGGTCCGTAGGTAGACTCATAGTGCTTCCAGACCTCCTCAAGAGGAGTCTTCAAGTTCGAAGGCGGGTTCCAGCCCGACTGGCGCTTGACAGGACGATTGCTGAGGTGGTCGGGAAAGGTGCGCTTAGACTGAGGGAGACTCTCAAGGTTCTTCCAGACAGAGGGATCGAGATCGGATTGGGCGGCAGTCGAGGCGACAAGGCCGGCGAGGACGGTGGTGAAAGTGGAGACACGCATGTTGGCAAGGTGGATAGGTTATGAGTTATGAAAGAGTGAATAAGAAGTATAATGAATGTACAAAATTAGAACTAAAAAAAACTCCGACCTTGGCAGAGTGAACGAATGAAGATGCTTGAGCTGAGACAAAAGACAAGCTTGAGGTCTATAAGCTCATATTATATATATCAAGCCATGCGAGGCAATCCGAGGAGTGCGCGGAAAGCTCCCATGTTTCAAAGTGAACAGGAGATGGTGGATCTTGAATAAATTAAGGGCGACCCGTCGTGTCGGAAGACGATCGCCAAGGGGTGGAAAAATAATCCCCGGTCTAGGCCCTGGCTATGACCAGGATCCATCAGGCGCCTTAACTCGTGTTTCTGTAAGCATCGTTCTCAGACCCTGGTAAGCTTATCCCTTGATCGGGAATTGGCGAAAAGATGGGATGAAAGGCCGGTCGTGATTGGGGGAACCGTAGTCTGTCAAACGACGGGATTATTCGATGACCGACAAACGTTCTTTCACGTCTCGGCACATGTGTAAGTCGGCAAATACGTAAAAGCGCGCCCTCTGGCGCCCTAATGTAATGGCGCCCTAGTGTAATAACAGGTCGTGCTCTATTCACACTGGTCTCGCAACAGACTGGAATCATTGCAGCCCTGTCGATCTGGAACGTCATGTTGAGTCATCGTCTTATGCCAAGAGCTCAAAGCCGATGATCCGGTACATAAAATTAGAATCATGATAACATTGGAGATTCTTAAATCCTTAATGTCGCTCGTTAGATCAGAAGACACTCACACAACGAGCGAAACAACCAAGTCTACGATGAACACCTATGTATTGTTCAAGTGTCTTCATTCTATACATTGGGAACAATGAGTCTCCTAATCAAAACTCCAGATGACTCTAACCTTTGATCCACAACCTCGAAACAGTGTTGACCAGGCGGAATCTCTCGGATATGCACAGTTGTTACTGCCAAGGTATCAGGAGTCGCGGTGGGAAGAAAAGCCACGTCGCATTTGAGGCCGTCGATCGCAACAACAAGACTTTGCTCTTGCTCACATGAGCTGGTGTACTGGATAGTCAAAGTCAACCTGCTAGCCATTGTCCGGGTCTCAAACGTAACCTTGGAAGCGACGGCGGCGTTCTCATTCTTGTCGAGTTTATACTTCATAGATGCGATGGCATTTCTGGTCTCACCAGCTGCAACGTCTAGAACAAAGCTGTCGACATTCTCGAGCTTGACGGCCCGATCGTTGATGCTGAGTGGTAGCCACACGTATGTGCTACGTGGTAGTGGAGGATGCTCCCAGCGGTCTCCCATATACAGCACGGATGACCCTAAATCTAGGACAAAGGTGACCTGTGAGCCGTAGGTGGCTGTTCCCGGTTCAGCAAAGAGCTTCCAAGGCTCCCAAGGTCCAGTCAATGATGTTGCGGTCGTGTACATGTTGTCATTGAGTTCCCATCCTGTCATGAAAATTAGAATCAGAGCCATGTACCCGGCGGCGACCACTCACCAGTGAGTTGAGACGCAAGCAAATAGTAGATGCTATTCTTTTTGATCATGGTGGGGCTCTCCAAATGTTCCGGGAATAGGTGAAGCATCTTGGTGACAGAGAGATAGTCCTTGGACAACTCGTAAAAGCGGAGTCCATCGGGACGCTGGTATCTCATGTTAGCAGCTGTCAACTGTCGAGCAGCGACAGGACTCACATCTTCGCTCATCAAGTAGGCTTTGCTGTCGTCGTCGACAAAAACACCAATATCGCGGCTCTCAAAGCCGAGAGGTCGGAAGCTTCCCCTGTAGTGAAAGCGACCAGTAACTGTATCGCAGGTCGCGACACCTACTTTAGCATCCTTGTATTCCTGATCTTCAATATGCATCCACATAACATATTGCTTGGTCGATTCGTTGTAGATGACTTTCGGGCGCTCCACAAGACGACCAGGGCCTAGATCACCAGACCCCTGCCGGCTTAGAACAGGACCCTCATATTTCCACTGAACTAGATCAGTGCTGCTGTAGCAGTTGATGTTCTGGAAGCATGTGCCCTCAGTCTTATCCTCGCCATGCCAGTACCACGTGGATCCCACTTTGAGGAAGCCTCCGCCGTGGGCCTGGATGTGGCGTCCGTTGCTGGCCGTCCAAGTAGCCCCTAGGAAATTTCAGACGTCAGCACATCATTTTGCCTACATCAGCTCATATAATACGAACCGGGGAATACGTGCAGATTGATTGTTTCAGGCATGTTTGACAATTACATAAAAAATGTTCTTGTTTTCACGGAGAGGTGACACTTTGTCTTGACCACCCGGTCCTACTATAAACCTTGTGGATACGAAGCCTGCTGCTGCATCTTGGTTCCTTTCGCGTCATATTGCGCCGAGATAGATGAGAGTAAGCGGTGTCGCGTGCTGGAATTTACGCATTCGGTTCGTATATTCTGGCCCCGAATGCGTGAAGGTGGTCACATGGTGTAGTTCGCTGTGCATTTCACCGAGGGGTGGCGTGTTTGACGGCATTGACGGCTATTTTATCTTGCGGATATAGTCGGGTGAGTGCCTTTGCTATCATAGGCGTCTGTATTTGTTGACAGGCTGAATGCTACCTACCTAGGTATCATAGGCTAAATGTGTTCAATGTGAAGCCCGTGAAAGACACTGGATTGTTGACTTGGGGAACTTATGCCGACAGGCTTCTCGGGCGCCCAAACTTGAAACATGTTACGTCTGTAAGTGCTCCAATCAAGAGCTTCGTGCAAGCACACTCCGGCAAGCGGAGAACAGTGTTGTTGCTAAGACCTATGAGCTGTTTTCCCAAATAGGGACCATGGCAGAATTGAAGTTTTTGAAACTCATTGCATACCCAAGAATAGCAAGAAAATGTGGCTATTTATCTTTTCAACTATAATCTATATGTTTCATCTGTGTATGGGGCGGCTTAACTCTACTCACCCTTACCCAAGGAATAGTGAGGGTCATGAAACTCATAGAAACCAGAGCCAACCTCAAAACTCTCACCTCCACTCGGCATGACCACCCGAGCCTTCGAGTTTGGGGGAATAGTGACCTTCAAGTGAAATCCCTTTCTCCCAACCGCCTTTTCCCCATCCTCTATCCACCACTGCACATCGATAGTTCCATATCCACTTATGTATCTTGCCTCAGCGCTCGTAATATCTCCCCCGGGTACCGGTGCAACTATTACCTCCTTCCACCCCGGAGATTCTTGCCTCAGCCCGCCAATCGTGCCATGGATCCAGTCTGCCACGGATCCGAACGCGTAGTGGTTGAAGCTCGTCATCCCACAGCCGTTGACACTCCCGTCGGGCAGGAGACTATCCCACCTCTCCCATGTTGTTGTTGCCCCTTGAACCACCTGGTATAACCAAGAGGGCACGCGGGTTTGCAGGAGCATCTTGTAGAAATCTTCTGTGGCGCCAACTTTCCGTAGAGAGTGGCCGACTGTCCATGTTCCTGCGAAACCGGTGCCGACGAGATATTCATTCTTGGCGATGATCTCGCGGAGGGCGTCTGCTGCCTTCTCGCGGTACTGTTCGTCAACCAAGAGGTCAAAGTACAGCGCCAAAGAGTAGGCTGTCTGGGTTCGATCGCGAGGCTCCCCGTCCTTCAGCCAGGTATTCGTAAAAGCTTGACGTAAGTTGATGGCCTGTTCCTCATACTTTTTGCCTTGATCCACCTTATTCAAGCTTCTTGACATTCGTGCGACAAGATCAGTCATGCCGATCAAGTAGGCGTCTGCCACAAAGTGCTTATCGGTGGTAGCGGCCCCAGGGTCCGACTCGGGAGCCAAAGGGTCCAACCAGTCACCCCATTGGTACCCTTGCTTGTTCCATAGACCTGATGGCTCTCGATCGACACCAATATCAAGCCAAGCTGAGGCCTGTTGATACTGCTCTTCCAGCATTCCCAAGTCCCCATAAGCTTGCCAGGACTGCCAAGGACCTGCGACAGCGACGTCGCCCCAGATAGCTGTAGGAGCCGGTGGCCAGTTCCATTCGACAGGTCGATCCGGTGCCGTGATAGGGACATAGTGAGGAATATTCATGGATCCATCTCGTTGCATCTCAGCCCAAACATCTCGGTGCCAGCCTCTCCAGAAGCCTGAGCAGTCGTGCAAAAAGTTTGCTGTGGCCGCAAAAGCTGTAGCGTCGCCCGTCCACCCAACTCGTTCATCACGCTGCGGACAGTCGGTCGGTATGGAGACAAAGTTTCCCTTCATTGACCAGCGAACATTGCTGTGGAATTGATTCAGAAGCGGGTTACTGCAATGGAACCAGCCTGTTTGTTCCAAGTCGGAATGGACCACCACCGCAGTGGCAGAAGTTTCGGTGAATGGCTCTTTCTCTGGCCAGCCGTCGATCTGTATATAACGAAACCCATGGTATGTAAATCGAGGCTCGAACACTTGGTTATGTTGGCCGTTCAGGATGAAAGTGTCTCGTGCCTTGGCAGAGCGCAAAGGGAGGATTGCAATCTCCCCATTCTCGATGACTTCGGCGTGAGAGATGGAGACTTGGTCACCAGACTGACCGCTGACCTTGATGCGAACCCATCCTGCTAGATTCTGGCCAAAGTCTGCCAGAAGCTTTCCCTTGGGAGATGTCCAGATTCGAACAGGCTTTCGTTCCTCAATCCGACGAACCGGGGGAGCATCAGGAGGCATCAGTGCTCCCTTGATGCGAGGTAACTCAACAACGGTGGCGGAGTTGTTACCGTCATCGGGGGACTCGGTCAAAGTAGGCTCCAATCTGGAGTCATATAGTTCGCCATCGTATATCTGTGAATCGATCAATGGCCCTGTGGTGGCGGACCAGGAAGAGTCTGTCGGGATTCTGACAATGGACCCATCGGTGAGAGTGACATGCAGTAGAGACAACAGGCCGATGTTGTCCCCCCAATGGTTGCGCTCCACCTTGGGATCAAAGCTGAAGAGTCTTCCGGAATACCATCCCTCTGCAACAGTGACCTGGATGACATTACGGCCGCCCTGTAACAGACCACTGACATCAAACGTATTGTAAACATGTCGATGATGGTAAGACTGTAGACCAGGTGCCAGGACATGATCTCCCACGCGCTTGCCATTGATGTGAGCTTCATAAAGACCCAGTGCGGTGATGTAGAGCCTTGCTGTGTGTAGGTCTCTTGATTTGAGATCGAAAGACTTGTGAAAGTAGACGGGTCTTTTGGGCTTGTCATGCTCTATCTTCCAGGATGCAGCAATAGGCACCGCGCCGCTCCAGCTCTCCTCGTCAAGGAGGCCGGCTTCAACGGTAGTCCACGCGGACCATGACGTTGAAGCCTGCCCAGGCTGACCATGGGCGCGAACACGAACCTCGGCGGACTCGCGTGAGGCTAACGGGCTCTCGGGCCATGGGACCAGCAGAGAGTCATTACTGTCGATGTGATATGTCGCGAGAACTCCTCGTCTGATTTGGACATCATATGCGCTTTGTTCCCAGTCAATGACATTACCACTGAATCGCCATGAGATACGCGGCCGTGGCTCGCCTATGCCCAAGGCATTGCGGTGGTGTTCAAAAGTGACCTTGGATATAAAGACTGCCATTGGTCTCTCGAATGGTTCTGAATTGGCGATGCGATTGAGTTTGATGATGAGTCTCGGTTTGCTCTTGATCTTATTTGGGTTTATGCTGTAGTATGATGGACTAGCTGGTTGGAGGGACTTGTAGTTGAATTGAGAGCGGAAGGAAGAGAACCAGGAGTTATTCCTTGAGTCTGTTACCCAAGTCTTGAACCAAGCTGTGGCATCTGAAGCCAGAAAAGGTCATTATTCGGGCTTGAGGGGGCTTGGGGCCCAGACCACGAAATAAACTGGTAGAATCACTGTGCTGCCCTCATTGTCGCTGGCTAAAGTCGGTGGATGAGGTTGAATTTACGGATCCAATACGAAAATGTCGAAGCTAACCCGAGAGCATGACGAGGCTTGAGCTACACTGCCTGGCTTGGCGCGTTTAGACCATGGCTCCCCTATTTACCCGCCCCATGGGGAAAATAAGCTGCCCGAGGGCCGATTCAAGGAGGCCTGGCTAGCTCATTGGTTACGAGAGACACTGCATCTTCACTAACCGCTAGATCATTCAACCTTTCCAGAAACACTACTCTTTGCAGTGTCGGTTCCTCTTGGCTTTCATGGCGCTTCGCTTAACATGCTTGTGAAGCTATCACAACTAATGAATGTGCGCATTGTTGAGTTTGGTTTGGATATCTTTGAATTCTCCATTTGTTGGCGCATGGTGGGTGAGTGAAAAGTATTAGAGATGCATTTATCCTACAGTCAATGAAATATTTCTGATCCGTTCCCACCGTCCACTGCTAACGCCTCTTTCATCCCGCAGCCCTCCGTTTACGGATCCGTTACAAAGATGTAAAGGGTCTCAATCTGCTGTAGATGGCAGGTTGAACCGCTCCGTGGCGCCTTGGCAACGGAGAACTATCGACGCAAGTCGGGATATCTCTAATCCTGGACTCTGGGTCCGAACCTTCCGATCTTTTCTCGGCTGACGTTATGGCGAGGTGGTTTTTGCTAGTGTAGTCAAATACTGGTCGAGTGACCTCTAGCTATACGCGTAAACCCCCATTCAACCCATCTGACCGGAAGGAAGCTAATGCACCTGTCGGCCGTTCCCTCGGCGTTTCGCTGCATAATTTGACCGAGGGCCTGGAACCCTCCCTTTAGTAGCTCATGGTGTTGCTTACCCCCTGGGGCCCCGCGTGATTGCGGGGGGTTACCGAACTCCTGTCACACTATTATCAAGGTTGTTTTTCGTTTGTTAGAACGCGGAGAAAGTCTGGGGTTGTCCAGTGACTCCATCTCGAGCACGCCAAGACGTTTCATTCTGTTTTGGGGGGGGCTAAACTGAGGGGCCATAAGCTGTGAAGATGCAGTTCATTGAGCGATTGGGTCGGCTTAACCGGAGCTTCTTTTCAGCTCCTCTTTGATGAGATGACGGGAGCCGAGTTTTACGTGAATGATGAGGTTGTGCGGAAGGACAAGAGATGTGACGATTAATAATACGAAAATTGCCACTATACGATATGTCGCTAACGATACGATAATTATCACTCGCATGCCTCCAGTCGAAGAAAAAGTATAATAGGCGCAGGAAATACCACATAAATTCCGGGTTGAAACATTCCAAGCAGCTTCTCAGCTTCAATCGTCTTGGCCTTTTCTCATAGCCCATCTCACCTCCTAGGCCCAGCCCTCCACTGTCTGCAACCATGGTGCACCTCACTACGAGACAGTTATGGTAGGAAACTCCTTTGTCTCTTCAGTCAAGACTGCTAACAATTCAACAGGTCCTGTTTCTATTCTACTATCGTCTTACTGGGATCTGTTGATGCCCTCTCCTCCCCCATCATAGCCAAAGGCCCCGACTGTGAGACCAAGAACGGTGCCGTTCTTATCACCCCCGATTGTGTCGATGCTACCTACAAGACTGTTATCATTGATTCTGAGACGGACCTCACTGTTCCCGTGCCTCATCACAAGATCTCGGGACACTTTGATGGAACCGCCATCGACTTCAACATTTACTTCCCCAAGACCGGATGGGACGGCAGATTCTTTCAGCTCGTGTACCCGACACAGAACTCGACAGCTGAAGATCGAAACATAGGATTTAGTGCTGACAGTGGCGGTTATACCAACCATGTCGCCGGAGGAGGTGGCTACCGTGCTGATGCTGCCGTGGCGAAGCTCTCGAGGAAGCTTGCAGCTGATTACTATAAGAAACCCGACGCCAAGATTTACGGCTACGTCTACGGCGCAAGCGGTGGCTCCATGGTGACTGTTGGTGCCATCGAA
Source organism: Fusarium liriodendri (assembly GCA_023509735.1). Taxonomy (NCBI): domain Eukaryota; kingdom Fungi; phylum Ascomycota; class Sordariomycetes; order Hypocreales; family Nectriaceae; genus Fusarium; species Fusarium liriodendri. The sequence continues at coordinate 58,462 of JALLKD010000165.1, read as the reverse complement.
AACACTTTTGACGTCTGGCAGGGTGCTCTTGCCATGGTCCAAGCCGTTCCAGTCTCCAACCCCAACAACTTTTGCATGCGGGCGTTCGCTGGGCTTGTGTTGGAGGCTCAAAAGGACAAGCTCATATCTGCCGCTCGACCTGGAGGTGACTTGAATCCCTTCAAGAACCTTGACGCGATGAGACGAGAGGCTCTTACTGAAGTTACGGAGCTCGGAATTCCTCTTGCAGCTTGGGAAGACTGGGAGGGTGTCACACAGAACAGAACCAACTTCCTGCGCACCTTTCGACTGCTTGTTCCTCCCACCATAGCCTCCTTCGATCCCACCTACGTCAATGACTTCTGGACCAAGAAGGGCTACCTTGGGACGGAAAAGTCTGCTCTTGGTGATTTCTACAGGAAATCGATATACGAGTATGATGCCGTCGTCCAAAAGGTTGATGTCGATACCGGCAATGTCCCAGTTTCCATTACGCTCAACAAAGTCCCCTCGAAACCACCAGCATTCGGACTCCAATTCACAATCCAGTCAAAGGATGGTAAAGGAGGTCTCTTCACGGCACAGCTCGACAAAACATCCAAGACTGCTATCATTGACCCTGGACAAAACTCCACCGTCCTTTTCTCTGTCTCCAAGGGAACCAAGCTTCGTGTCGACAACAGGGCATGGCTTGCTGGCTCGGTATGCCACAGATACCAGGTCCCTACTAGGCCCGGCTTCTATGGATACGACTATCTCCGCACGGCTGACGGAAAGCCAAAATACCTCCAGCGCAGTACACTCATCGCCGACACCATTTCACGAGGAGCCAGCGGTGGCGGTTTGTGGACCGGCAACATCACTGGCAAGATGATAATCCTGGACACTCTCAAGGACTATGATGCCATGCCATGGCATGCAGACTGGTACAAGGAGCAGGTCCGTAACGCTCTTGGTGATCGTTTTGACGATAACTACCGCCTGCATTACGCTGAAAACGCAGATCATTTTATTGAACCAGTTGAGGTGCCCCAGACCACGCGTCTCGTCAATTATATCGACATGGCGGAACAGCATCTCCGGGATCTGAGTGCCTGGGTGGAGAAGGGAACAACTCCTCCTACGGGAACTTCATATGGTGTGACGGATGGTCAAGTCAAGGTTCCAGCCACCGCCGCACAGCGCAAGGGCATCCAACCTGTTGTAGACCTGACTTCTGGTGGAAAGACTGCCATCACGGTCAAGGCTGGACGGGCTGTCTCTTTCAAGGCACACATTGAGATTCCTACCAGCACTGGATTTGTAACCGCTGTTGACTGGGACTTTGAAGGAACTGGAATATTCGTCAAGAAGGACTTTGGGAAGGCCGAGGCTATCATGGACGTCACCGTGTCGCAGACGTATAGAAAGCAGGGGACCTACTATGTTGCGGTCCGTGTGGCTTCCAACCGCAAGGGGGATGCCAAGACTCCCTATGCCCAAGTTCAGAACCTTGGCCGCATGAAGGTGGTTGTCAACTAGTGACAATGACTCTGCCCAGCCTATTGGGTGCTTTAACCTGCTGCCCGTTGGGTCATGGAGGGGAGTTGAGGGCGGGGCATGGTGATCGTAAGATAGTATGACACTTTCGCAACACTTGTCGTGATTCCATAACTCTGCCTCTACATAGTATCAGGTCAATATATATGTTTATTCTAAGGCTTTGTTAATCTATAGATACATAGCCATAAAATATCAGGTACCGGAAGACTACGTCAATTTACCAACTCGGCCGCATTCGCTAGGACGCTCTCTTCCAGGCTAGCAAAGCCAGTTCCATAGACCTCAACCACTAATTTATCCGCTCTCTGAGTTGGCTTAAAAACTGCCAGATCATCTTCATCGTCCAAAACATGCTTGTAGCCTTTCTCAGGGAATTGCCTCCCGGGAATGTCGATGATGGCGTTTGACTTCACGGGTCCAGCCACGGCAAAAATGCGCTCAAACTCGACTGAAGGATGAGCCAGGGCTATACAGTGCAGCCGAGCGTCATCTTGTACGTTGACAAAGTGTTGAGCAGGGACCTTGAAGTCAATATCGTAGTCTGCTCCACAGAGGGCCTTGATCCAGCAAGAAGAGGTTGGATAGCCTTGATGGTTAGAACTAATAATCGGGCCAATGTTCGCGTTGGGGAGGACTTCTTTTGTTAGCAAGAGTATAAAGAATGGAAGAATGCAATGGCATCGTACCCATGTTAACCACCAAGTCAGACTTGTTCTCCTTGAACCAAGCCATAATTCGTCGCTCAGCTTCAACTTTGCTGGCCGCGTAGACAGTGTCACTTGGGATGCGCAAGCTCAGATACAAGAACTGGAGCTGCTGCTTGTTGAAGAACGACACCAAGTCCGATGAGTACCTTGCCACCCACAAACATCTCAAAGTTGGTGGCCCAGGTTTGCATGATGGCAATGCCCACGACAAGCACCGCACCGGCTGAACACAGTGGCCGTCTACCAAAGTACTCGACCAACGGGCCGCAGATGGGGCAACCCACGATGCCACCTACGGAAACGGAAGTCCCAAAGAAGCCAAGTCTCGAGCCAGTGGGATGGCCAAATTCATCCATAAACGCATCGATAGATTGGAGTCCATTAGTCAAGCTGTTATCGAATCCCACGGCCGCTGAGGTGAGGAGAGGGGCGATAAGGAGAAGGTAGAGCTTGATTAAACTGGGCACTTTGTACCAAGGCGGAGAGTCTCCGATGAGCTCGTGCATACGCTCCCGGTCAGCCATGGTGAGCTCCGGTAAGAGGATTTAGTTTAAACAATGATTAGTTGAAACAAGTTGAAAGTTGATAGAAGGATTGGGTTGATAAAGCTTTATCGGGCGGCATGCAAGAAGGTATATATCCAACCCGTGGCAATAGTCTTCTGCGGTTCCTTCGTCTGTTTCTCTCCCGAGCAGCCCTTGGCAGAAACAGGGTTGCTTTACGCAGTGACCTGACCCAAACAAAACATCCAACACGCGATGAACGATTCATGTCCTTAGTGCCCCCATGGGGAATTGACTCCATGTTCTACCCCCATGGGGAGGGGTGCTACCGAGAGCGGTTTAGATCCGAATTGTCACAAGATGGAATACCTCGAAAGCATCTGAGGAGGCCTAAGCTTGGCGGCAAACAACGCCGGCAGAAGAGACTCAACAGAGTAAAAGGGAATATCCGGTAACAAGCGTCTCCCGGCTAAATAGGTTAAATGCCAACGATAATCAAGGTCCAAGCCCTTGGGACTCAATGTGATGTTGAGCCCGGGTGTTACCATAGCGAGTCTCATGGCCAAGTATCGCGGAAGAGAAGCCGACTCCTTCCCCGCCGCTTAGCATAGGCGAGAGAGAAGCCGGACTGTTGGTACATGGTCTGAGTGGCCATCCTGCATAGTGTTGCAGTAGCATGACGGTCAAGAGGAGAAGCTGGGGGTGGACCGCCTCTCCTGGAAGGGAGAAGGAATATTCGGAACTTATACGTAAAATTGTCGCCAGCCATCAAATCTAGCCCAGAGCTGAAAAAAAGCTTTCGCCGGCTAAATCCTGAGTGGTCTTTAGCTTGCGTCAACATTTGCTTTTATCCTTGAGTTTTCGTATCCTGTTCAGCCACCTGTATGGAACTTCCCTCTTCAGGCAATGCTAACCACTAACACGACACGCCTCACGCTCTAGACCGTCCTCCGCTTCCTAACCAGCAGTTATACAGAATATTATACAACACATGGATAAGCAGGTTAAACTGGGGTGGCCTCCTGCACAGCATGTGAGGCTGAAGGCATGTCAAACAACTTGAACAACGATAGCCTTTGACATCTTTTGACTCTCCTTGGGAGAAATAGATACTGGATACGAACTACTTGACGTTCAGTGTGACTATATGTCAGAAACTTGAATATCTCAATACCTGCTGACAAGCACGGTTTGGCTACCCGAAACCAACAGGTTTTCCGCATTGGCACAGAGTGGCAAGCGGAAAGAGTCAAACCACAACGCGTGCGCTTAAAGTAACCCGATATTCTGGCCCCTTGCATGCGTAAAACTGTTTTCGGGTGAAAGCACAGCGAGTCTCTGACCTGGTTGTGGATAGTGATCTCACATGACTGACTCTTCCCCGCAAATGGCCGTCTCATTGAAACGTTGTTGGCTATTTCAAGCCATTTCCGATTATTTCGCTCTGCGAGCATGAAAGAAAAGAAGAGGACGATGAACAAATGATAGCATTGCTATTAACTACCGTGACCAAGATAAAATTAAACTTCTATGATGGTGGCCATAGAAACTCGATAGTGGAAAAACAAGTCCCACAATGCAAGATGCCACCTGTCCTTTTCCCACATGAGCCAAAAAGAAAACCAACAGGACCGACCGTGGATCGAACACGGGACCTAGGGATCTGCAATCCCTCGCTCGTACCGCTGAGCTATCGATCCTTTGTTGGTGTGAACGCCGATCAATAATTCGGCCCCTAAACACTGCGAGAATCACCAGTCTGCCTCTGTCCATTATCATCCCAGGTAGCAATAACCCTTCGGCTTTCCTTACTGGCAATGCTCGAAAATTCGCAAAGGGAATTACCACAACTGGCGCTTCACGGGGCTGGTTACCAATTTTCATAAAATATTTAATCTTTTGAAAGTGTCCGATATGGAAATGCATCGCTAATAATAATAAAACAAACGGCCATGGGTATATCCTTTCTCCTTCGTACTACAAACTCTCTTCCTTTTCATTTGGGCAAATATTTTCTCTCGCCTGCGAGAGCATCTTTGCCTGTTTAATCATGTCCTCCCAGATAGGCGGCCTGCATCGCCTCTCACTTCCCGCAGCCTCGGCATCAACACCAAAGTCAAGCAACGCCTTCTCGCTGCACCACTCTCCAGTCGCCATAAGACCGATAGGCACCTTGCCTTCTGTCTTTTCATCTGCTTCCTCGCCCGCTCTGTCCTGTCCTTCGGGAATCACGAACCCAGCTGGGACAGAGATAGATGGAAGTCCGCAGAAGTTGGCCAGCCACACGTACGTCATGCTCTCGATCGTAAGATTACCATCGCTGACTCCGTACTTCAACTCGCTCTCTCCACCTCGGATCGGGGCACCGGCACAGGCTGTAGTAGGTGTGACGATGAGCATACCGGGGTACATCTGCCATAGATGAGAGAGATGTTGCATCAAAAGACTTCGAAGCTTTTGAGCAAGAAGGTAATCTGTAGCCGGCGTCGTACGTCCAACTGCAAGCAAGATCTTTGTCGCAGCTGTGATATCCTTTGTGTCTGGCAGAAGGGAAGCCGCATCGGTCAAGACAGTCATCGCGTGCGCAATCTGTCCCTCCTCGGTGAAAGGAATGCTAATTGGCACAACGGTATAGCCATGGTCGGTGCAGAGCTTGCCCACTAGACTTCTAGTCAAGTTTTGAACACCCATTGCCGCACACGAGAACCATGGCTCATAGACACCAAGAAGTTTCGTCGAAGGCCTCGAAGGTTCTCGGCAGAGTTGAGGGAACGGCGAAGAAGGATGAGGCTCTGCGATAGTCTCGTAGACAGTAGCGAGAGAGTACATGTCGGCTGCCATGGGTCCTTGAACGGAGCAAGACGGGGCCGGATTCGGTGTCGGGTATGAAGAAAGGCGACCATGAGTGGGCTTAAGACCGAAGACTGAGCAATATGCCGCTGGGACACGAAGACTTCCGCCAGCGTCGCCTCCAAGAGCAATTGGGATCAAGCCAGCACCAACTGCATATCCAGCTCCCGAGGAGCTTCCGCCAGCATAGTATCCAGGATTGAAGGGGTTGAGTGGTGTACCATGGTTGGGATTGTTGCCAGTAGTATCTTGAGATAATGTTAGAACAATCGCCTCTGTGAATCACATGAATAGTATGTGCTTACCCATACCGAACTCGTGCATCGTCAGCTTCCCCAGAATGACAACTCCCGCTTCCTGCAGTTTCCGCACGCTCCAGTTGGTGATGGAGCCACTCTTCACAGCTCGTCCGGCGTAGTTCATATTTGAACCCATCGTCATATTATAGCCGTCGAGATCGAAGTCGTCCTTGATTGACGCGGGGACACCGTCAAGGGGGCCAAGAGATCGGTTTTGGCGATAGCGGATCGTGGATTCTTCGGCGGCTTTGAGAACCAGCTCGACCTTGGTGTCGATCCATGCCGTCGAATGCTTCCCTTGAGGACTGATATCGCGTCGGATCAATGGTAACAGGGCACGAGCAACATCTGTCGGCGTAGCCTGTCCGGACAAGTACATGGCTCGGTAATCGGAAACTGAATAGTATGGGGCCTCGGTCATCGGTTCGGATGGTACAAGTGTTGGCGATGAAGGGGTACCGAGGTCGAATTCGTCATCTGAGGAGGTGGTATCGCATGGGACGGGAATAACTGTCGGGTCGTATCGCGCCTCGTAGCACTCGAGTTCTTGTCGAAGTTTGCGTAATGAACCGAACCCGGCATTTTGCCAAACCAACTCTCGGACCAGCCGAACCCATTCGATCCTACTAAAGTTAGGGAGATCATTGGCAATATCAAGGTGGTGACTTACAGAAAAGCAAAGATGACCAACAACGGTCCTCTCAAAACAGGGTTGGCTAACTTTCCTCTTTGCAGGACACTCTCGGGTCTACTCAAGTCAGTAGAGATCTCCAAGTCGACTGGATGTTGACTGACCCTTGTGTGGGCTTGGGGTAGTTTAAGAACCCAGTGGGTTCCTTTGGAGTGACTTGGGTGCCGATCATTTTGTGTGACGTTGTGATCGACAGGGGCGGCGGGGCCAAGGCGGCACTTTGCAGATCGAATTGAAGATGACGTAAGAAAAGAAGGAGAAGTGATAAAAGAAGTCAACCGCTAAGAACGCTTAGAATGAGATGTGAAATGAAGAGTCAAACGAACATATCTTGATGGCCTAAAGCAAAGGTTTATAGGAGAGCGGTCAAGCACAGTCAGATACCAAGAGTCCATTGAGATTAAGCCAAGACAACCAATCATGACGAAAATATCCCTTGTTTACCAACAGCACACGACCAAAATGGCTAGCCCATAGATGTTGCTATTCTTTCAGATGCATCTTGACCCAGGTTATCGGGTCAAGCAAGACCACGTTGGTGGGTTTCAGCCAGATCCCAACAAGCCACGTCTCGAGAAAAAAGCTGAAACTGGAAACATGTCCGGCAACATAGCGTCGGAGATTTCTTAGACAAGCAGCGGTTGGCTGGCTGTGAGTGCAGAGCCGCAGGGTGAAGCGAGAAAAGCCACCTCCGTAGCCCTTGTCTCCGGACCCGAATGGGCAGTCGGCGAGGCCGAGAAGAGTCAAAAAGAGGTTGGTGCGATCTGGAGGCTTGCAGCTTTGGTCTGACTGCGGTCTCAGCTGCGCCACTATTCGCACTAACGTTTGTGCTAAGATTCTATAACGCTTCGCTTCTGCAGCGGCTTTTCCGTTTTGGACGGTTGGATATCTGGGACGAGACGGTTAATGTGCGAAACGCACGGCTTTAGATAAACAATTTCTTCTATTCAAGAGCTCATGGCGTGGTCATTATTCTGACAGAGCAACAAGTAGGTTGGTTTGAGGCCAGAGCATGGTTGGCGATGGTAATCAGAAGGGGAGTCTTATCAGCGCGTATCATCTCGAGATCAAGTCCGATACCCCGGCTTCCTCAATAACTCGTGCATCAACGAACAATATTTCGGAAAATAATCTCGATTTGTTTGCTAGCTTGGAGGCCTACTCAATCCCGACCTCGTGTTTGTTGTTTTTATCTCTTCATCCACCGCATCACTGGCTGTTGGCTCTTGATCCCCCCTAGCGCGACCAAGCATTCCAATAGTCTCCCGCTATAGGCTTGGCGGCCGGTAATAGTCTCTCTGCGTTGTCCAGTCTCGACCACGAGATGCATAAGCGAACTGCGTGGCCAGTAGCCCAGCGGTTGAGCCTCCACCAACAGTTGAAGCATGAAGCAAAGGAAGAGGCTGGATCAGCTGAGGTTGGCATTGGATCGGAGATATGCGCAGGGTCTTCAGCCCTAACAGGCCCAGGCTGGAATGGTCAATCCAAATAGAACGACTTTGTGGCTTGCGTAGACGGCATGGATTTCCGTCTTTGGAGCGTTTGTTCCGTTGAATCGGTAACGAGAAGCCCTTATGGGTTACCTCGACGCGCGCCACGCGCCTCCTCCAGATAATGGCGATACGAATAGCGCAAATGACGAGGTTATTGGCAGAAAGAATGGGTCTTCTTCGCGCCGGGCCAAATGTCTATAGAAAGCACTGCTCCCCCACATCAATGGTTACCTCTCAAACCTGTCTGCTTGTCTAGAAGGGGTTCAAGTCCCGGGGAGGGCATGTCGGAAGAGCATTTGGCACATGAGTCTCTGGTAGTTTACAAAAGGAACATAGTAATGATTGATGCTTTACAAATGGAATGGATCAAAGATCGACTATGGTACAAATGAAATGGGCAAGCGATCGGCCGACATTGAAACCACTTTGACCAGCTCTCGTCCACTTCTCTGATAGTGCAGTGTCACTTCTCGTCAGCTAGAAAACCAGGAACCGAAAAAACCTCCCACAACACCACCAACCACCGCACCAAGTGCAACTCCCCCCCAACCATTTCCCACGCAGGACCCGATGGCGGCGCCAACTATAGCACCAATAACTACCCCACCAACTATCCAGGCTTTTTTATTCCGTTGCTTATGCTTCTTGGGCTTTTGGGGGGTCCTCTTGGTTCGCTGTTTGTGCTCTCGAGGCTGCTCTGCTTTCTCTTGGGCAGGCTCTGATCCCTCTCGAGACTGCGGTCTCCCTCGAGGCTCTGGTTTCTCTTGAGCAGGTTTTGGCTTCTCTCTATGCACTTCATTAGGTAAACTGCTATGATTTGGATTGAAATACCTACTTCAACTCCAACTTGGAAACTCTCCTGGATAGCCTCTCCATTTCGTAGATGATGGCCTTGGTATTCGTGCAGCAGAACCTCAATTTGCCGCACAGCGTCCTGATGGCTCGTCCTATGCACTCAATCCTGCCAACCTTGGCCCAATTGGTAGACTTGATATGCAAAAAGGCTGTGCTCTTGTGGAACTTTGTCAAAAGCTTGTCCGCCTTTTCGAGGCAAGCTGATACCTGGCTGCGGGTTCTCTCACATGCGGAAAGAGTTCCATTGTTGAGGCCCCTGGCGATATTTTCAATTGTGTGGTAGAGATCACGGATCTGGCGCCTTTCTGTCCTGGCCTTTCTTGGTGCTTTCTCCACCGCCCTCATACAGACGTAGCCACCCCGTAGCGTTGCTACAATAGTGATGAGGCTCGCGGCGAGACCCAAAGGATCTGCCATGGAGTGCAGTTGGACACCGAGGTGCCAGCTCTTGCAACGAGTGATTCAAAAGGTATTTTTTCAAGACGCTTAGCGGCAGCGGAGAATGGAGAGTAGAGGATTGATGAGGAATCGTTCACATAGATGTTGATTGCGAGATGGGTAGTATACCTATACACCCGTGACCTGCATACTGTCGGCCTCGGACATGAAGCTGCTTGAGGCGAAGACCCGACGGCGCGAGGTTTGCTCCTAGACCTCTCAGTAAATTTCCAAGCCCCATGAGGAGATAAGACATCACTGGGCCGTCAAAACAACTGTTTATGCGGGCGTCATGCAAATAAGCAACAGTCGACACCCTCGAGAGGTGCATAGAGAGATTGAGATCCTATTGGGAGTGTATTGCAGATCCCCCCATGAACCTATCACTAAATGCATGAGGCTTGTCACGGGATGGTAGCCACTCCTCTGGTATTGGTCGATCGGCGGTTCAACACAGCCCTTTCTGAAGCGGGGTACACAGACGTGGACAACATTCAGAGGATTGATGCCAAATGTGCAATTGGTGTTGATTCCGGTGGCCCGTCTGTATACACAGTATGAGGCAAATACCTTCACACCTCTTTCTGGCCCAAGAAATGCCTTGAGCAGAGCCTCGGGCTTCACATCGAACCGCATAGCCCATGGGGTTTCAGGCTTCAAAATGAGTTCGTCTTGTGGCTCTATGAAAATTGAGATGAATGAAGAAAAGGTGGCTATGTTTTTCAAGTAAATAATAGCTGTTTACCCAAGGGATGCCCTAATTATAACCAATTCTCACCTTGAAAGGAGGTACTCTTTGCATATCATTCTCATAGGTAAGATCATTCTCATCATACAGTCTAGTTGTCATGATCAAATTGTGGCGGGGTACGAATTGCAGCTCCCTGCAAGCCGAAGGGATGGCCATATCAAAACTCAAATGGTCCAAAAGAAGGTCAAGCTCACAGCCCTTCTCGACCAACTATCTCCCCTAGACCGCGCTATCCAAGGACAGGCTGTGTGGCTATCCTTCTGTCCGTGTACGGTACCGTATCTACCTAGGTAGACATCGGTGCCAATCAAAACCCGACGTAACGTTACGAAACCACACCACTTTCCATAGAGTGAGCAGCACAAGCAGCGAGCAAGAGACTCGGGGCTTCAATAAGGCTCGCATGATGGTGTAGTCCTACATAGCCGAGGCATTATTCTTTAGTACTAGCCTTTTTTACACCTATATTCTATCTCGTATTTCTTGCGGGTGACCTAATCCCTTTGTCACTTTGATAAGTCAGCATTTGTGTCACATCTCGCACCTGACCACTAATTGACTCCCGATGACGTATAGAGAGGCGGGCTTTGTTTGGCTAGTGGTGATCAGGTATTCTCTCAATCTTACATGAGACGGCAAAGTTGGCTACGACGACTGGAGACCCTTTACCTTAGCTAGATACCAGAGGCGGCTGTGGCGTCCAACCACGACAACCTTGGTTCACTTCGACAGAAGAGCCTGGGCGATCCCTCAATAGCTCTTCAGACAGCATCTATGGACCTAGAATCATTGGTCCTGTCTTGTCAACAGTCAAACCAACCGAAAGCCTCTATAAACCTCAACTGCATGCACTGGCTGATCATCAGAGAAGCTCAGTACTGCTTTAGGAATAGCTAGTGCTACTAGATGCGGCCATATGAAGGGTAGTAAGATAGTACAAAAGGAATTTTAAATTGCACAAGGTCTAACTATAGTATTCAATCGAATAGTAGGGAGGTAGAAAAGGGAGATAGGGCTCAAGTCAAACATTGGAAAGTAGTAGAGGAGCTATTAATGCTGGCTCATTCTATCAGTTGGCTTCTTTTCCATCTTCAACGCAGACTTCAAGCATCAAGGAAGTAGACAAGTGACTCGACCCACTGCTTGGCAAACTGGAAGAGGTGCCCATGGCCGGAGTCGGGGTAGAGGTGAAGCTGAGCGTTTGGCAGTTGCTGCTGCAGCAAGAACGAGTTGATTGTGGGTGCCAAGACGTCGGTCTTGCCGTTGGTCACCAAGACGGGAGCCTTGATAGTCTTGATCTGATCAAAATAAGTCGAATTTTGAGTAAAGTCCAGAATAGCCTTCAAGTGACGCGAGGTACCAGGCTCCTGAATTGACGCCGTCCTGTTTTCGCCCTTAACCTGGCGCTCGCCGGCTCGAGTGATCCAGGCGATACCTGCGGCAGAGCTCGTCTCGGATGGATAGAAGAACAGGCTCAAGATGTCTTCAACAGAAAGTTCGGGTTGCCTGGCTTTCTCAAATGTTCCCGGAGCGACCTCCCGCGTACCTGTTCCGTTTCCAATAATTGAGCCGGCCAATACTAGCTTCTCGACGAGGTCAGGATAGTTGATACCGACGTGCTGGGCAACACCACCACCCATAGAGAAACCAAATACGTTCGCCTTCTTGACGCCAATGGCAGCGAGGAAATCGGCAGCTGTGTCACCCTGCTTGGCGATCGAGTCGGCGACAACACCCTCACTGTGGCCAACACCGGAATTGTCGAAGAGGATAACCTCTCGGGATTCGGCAATGTAGTTGAACAGGAGCGGGTCGGCAATATCCATGCTCGCGCGGAAGTTGGGGAGGAAAACGACCGGCAGGGCACCCGATTTGGCACCGAAGCGACGGTAGGCGAGCTTGTCGCCGTTGACCTTGACGTATCGCGTCTTGACGGTCTGGGCCAACTTGGGTGGGGGGTCAATGAGTCCAAAGCGGACATCAGGCCTAGTAACTGTTAACAACGCCTCCGTGGAACAAATCCACAGGTTGGTGATAGTTGGGGATGCATGGCGCTTACTTGGCGGCGACAAAGGCCGTTGCCGTCACAGCGTAGAAGAGACTAGTCAGGAATTTCATGTTGTGGTAATGTTGAGAGACTTGCTGATTTGAATGAGTGAGTCTATTTCCTGCTCATCGGCATCTTGCTGGTGAGTTCTTATACACGACTTCTACTACCAAACTGATTTATCATCACGACTGATGTTCAAGTCCGCTTGAAGTCCGCTCGGCCCCAGCCGGCTAGCGTCAATGCTGGCCGAGGCTGGTGACGTGATCCGCGCATTAAAGTGAGTCGGCATTGAGAAGTTGCAAGACAATGAACGGCAGTCATGCGAGCGACGGACTGGATTAGTGATTAAATATTCTTGTTAGAGTTGCAACACTACGGCACTTCTGCGCACGGCTGTATTACGTACTTGTAGTCTTTGTAGACGGACCAACATCGCACCGACGGCCTAATTAAATGGGATCATCGGGGCGGGCAAATTGTTCATGCCTTCCTTCCTTGTTGCCGATGCAACTTCCCATTCGTGGAGACTCGATTAAGCTCCTGCTAATACACAACCTTATTCATATCATGAGCTACAGGCAGCAATACATACGCGTATATACACTTCTTCAACCTACGCATTTCTTCAAGAGATAATTACTAGGTTGAATTTCGCTATTTCTCTGTTAACAGTTAGTCAAATGATTCCATATAAAGAGACCAATTGGCCCGTTGGGTTATTATACGCAATAATCGCGACGACGTGGCTTCACTGTTATTTATAAAACAAAGCTATTATACTTAATAGCTAGCTTAATTTCATTGATCTTGGCTTTTAGTTTAGAGGTAATTATCATAGAAATACTTGCCTCTTCGCTATCTTCGCCTGTTCTATTCCTCGTAGATGGGATTGCACTTTGAGTTTCCCTCACTGCAATATAGGCAACATAGCGACATGCTCTGGTTAAATGACCCAACCTTAGATATTAGGTAGTAACCATATATATATACTTCTGGTGGCAGTGGTACTCCCAGTGATCTCTTATTCTCATGTTACTTATGGTTCTCTCCTGTTGCGCATGCAAAAAGATAACTGCAGCCAGCTGTTCTTCTTAGACGTTAACTATAGCAGAGAAACAAGGCAATAGTATAATTGCGGCTAAGTAGGCTGAATGCGAAGTTGGCGAATAATGACGGATAGTTGAGCTCGGGGTGGTCCATGCCGGGTTTTAACGGGCTGAAAGGAGCTGCATGCTTGTTCCGGGACTCACCACACCTATAAGTTGATTGAAGCAGAAGATTGTGACCACATTTAACCATAATAGACTGTGATATCGTAGGTGCTGCTACGGGCTCCTTGTTGAGTGCTCCTTGGTAGGAACATCGGTAATCTACTCGGAGTTCTCACCAGTGTCTACTACTATGACAGTCTATCATCAAAAAGTGGAATTCTCTTTCTGCGGCCATCAACAGCCATGGAAATGCCGTTCTTTATGGTTTGTCCGTATGCACAGCATGGGGAGAATACTTTCATAACTCTTTCTGGCCCGAGATGCCTTGAGGAGAGCCCTGGGGAGAGCCATGGGTTTCCCAGTACAAACACAGTCCAGTGCCATGTGAGCTGTGGGCGTTAGGCCTCAAGTTTTACACTTCTTGTGGTTTCATAGCACACTGAGAGAAATGAAGAGACGCTGGCTTTATTTTTCAAGTGAATAACACATATTTACGCAAGGTACACGTGAATGGGAGGCACTCTTAGCATATTATTCCACTAAATTAGATAATTCGTATCATATGATTTATTCAGTTATCCTGATAATGCTGTGATGAGTTATAGACTGTAGCTCCTTGCCAGTTCAAGGGATAGGTATATGGAGGCTCAAATGGTTCAAAGTAACAGTTTAAGCTATTAGTCTATCCTTCTTGACTTGCTATCCCCCCAATAACGCGCCATGCCGACAAAGAAAGTTTGTATGGCTATCCTTCTATTTATGTACCTAGGTAGACATTGGTGCCAATAAGGCCCCAACGTAACGTTGCGAAACCACACCACATTCCATGGCGTGAGCAGCGTAGGCTCGCGGGGAGCAAGAGACTCGGGGCATTGCAAGAAGGCTCCCATGATGGTGTAGTCCTACATAGCCGAGGCATGGTTCTTCAATACTGGCCTTTTTTGCACCTATGTGTTCTATCCTGTGTTTCTTGCCGGTGGCCTGATCCCTTTGTTACCTTGATAAGTCAGCATTTGTGTCACATCTCGCACCTGACCACCAATTGGCTTTCGATGACGTATTGGTGATACAACCAACCCGGCAACCACAGAAGAGTTCAAATTCCTCCCAGCTACGTGAAGAGGCACCCAAACTTACCAAACTCATGCGTATCCTATTCGTCTCCCTCTTATCCTCAATCGCCCCGACAAACATGTCAGGAACAGCGCCATCCGATCCCTCGCCGGGGAGCCATGCCAGGGGAGTGGAGCAGACACCATCAGATGCCAATCAACTTGGACAAGCCCAGTACGCAATCAGCGCAGTGTCCCCACCCTGGAGCAGCAGAAACTCACAGGTAAACAGAAACATTATCGATGAGACCAAGGATACATACGGACCGACAACTGTGGACGCGAGTATTGGCTACATGATTGATGCTGGCGATGGAGATGCTGGTCTCTCGAATCGCCTTGACGACATGTCAAATCAGCCTAAAGTGAAGGGGGCAAGCGCGGGGACAGAACGTAAGCCTGCGACGTTGGATAAGCGGGGCTTCAAGGTGGGAGAGAAGGCCGATCTTCACGACTTGGCGCAACAAAAGCAACCATAACATCGGCATCGGCTTTGTCACATGTATTCTTTGAGAAGTTCAATAAACAGGCGTTAGGTTGTCACGTTCTTCTGGCTCAGTCAGGTGTCATCTGGGTTAGCCACACCCACTGAGCCCAAAACTCTATGGCCTTGATAGCCCTTGTGAACCAAGCTGAGGTATAGGGTGAGTGGGAAAGATGCTTGAGACTGTTGGCGACCGCCTCAAGGCGGGACATTATTTTTTAGATTTGGACATATGGCTTCTCTATGGCAACAGCCGAGGTGGAGCAGGTCTGTGAATGTCTGAGGCAACATTGGATCCCTCCACGTGCTCTCTTCTCCCCGTGGGGGTTGGCTAGTCATCCAGATGACCATTACCTCTTGGTATCCCACTTCCCGGGGTACATCTCTTCTCCATAAACAAGGTAACGGGGTAATTAAGATCGTTTAGTCAAGACCCCTACGGTGTGACGAATATCCTTTACAGGAATTCTGCACTCACGAGGCTACTCATCTCTATAGACGGCGTATGAGTGGCGAGAGAGAAGTGTTCCCATCTTTTAACATTGCTGATCCTTGCACCTTGTTTACTGTATGCAAAAGGGCGGGCCAGATTGAATATGGAGCTTACGGGTAATAATCTTCCTTCTTTAGATCCCTGCCTTGGATGAATCATAAATCGCTCAGCTTCGGATCCGTTTCAATTTCAGTCAGCCATGCCTCAGCTGATGAACGTGTGGTGCAGCCTACATAACATGCAGAAGTAGCGTGCTTCTAGAAAACACTCTGCAGAAACGGTTGGGGGAGAAGCATTCCGGAATCTGCCGCATTTCCGGTAAATGGGCGTACTCGAGACTTGGTCTTGCTTGGCTTGAGCCTCTTGAGAAAATAAACTCTGAACTAAGCATGCCACTATCCCCACATAGCTTCCGCCGAGAGGAGCCATAGACCGAGACCGAGGCTCGCTTGAGTCTGGGAGGTGGATTCGCGGTTCTTGGCGTTTGGCGGTAAACAGGTTCCGCTGCGGGGGCGGGGAAAGGGGGAGAACCTCCGGGCGGAAGTCCGTGATCGGCCTCCGCCCTCCTAACTTGAGCTGAGACCGCTTATGTTTTGTATCATCCGACGTAGTACTTGGGAGCATACGGGAAGTGAGCTTGGAGCTTGGCGGGGACACCGGAGGAACTTGAAGCAGTCTAATAGACATATCACAGCAGGAACACAGCGAAAACGTACAATGAGCACCTCCGTAAGCTCTTCCTCTTGATGGCGGGTTGTTGGCCACATCAGCATCCGACTCTTCTCGAAGGGTGCATCCTTTTGGCTTGGCATATCCATATTATCAAACTCATACCCTTGAAGGTCTCATGCACTCTCCACTTACTTTCCCCTCTTTCTCCACCGTTGTCTGTAGCAACTGCGTCTCATCAAACGGACTGACTTGAAGTCAGTATTTGAAATGAAGGAATCTGTAGGGAGTCAAAAGTATTGTGATGACATATCGCTGCTAGTACCTCTTAGACTGTCTAGCTACGGCTACGATGTTCATAGAACACACAACTCTCCTTCGTTGTCGTCATCAACAAACAATATGAGGCAGCATGAGTCTATAGACTTGGCAATACAACTTGATGGCGTGATAGTACCTTGGCATACGACGTAGTACGTGTCGGTCTTAGTTCTCGCCACCGGCGGCCTCAATTCTAATACCGCATACCTTGATTTTGGAGATCTTTCTCCAATTATGGCCTTGCTCTCCCTTCGCCAAGCGGCTACTCCCTGTTGGAGGCCGGCACAAGGTCGCTTCGGCATCCTTGCCTCGGGGAGTCCGGGCGCTTAGGGTCGTAAGATACCGCCTTTCTCGCTTCCGCTTTCCCTCGCCAGAACTCCATAGTGTCTCCCCATAGGCAACATTATCACCACAGTTCCGCGCGGTGAGAAGCTATGGGTTGTCGCACCGCTACCGAGCCAAGCAGCTTGGCTGACGCGATGGATAGGAGTCCATCCCGGTTTCTTCCAGTTTAGAGTCGTGACACCATTTTACTTCTGTGACGTGCACATTGTGATCTGTAAAGGACCAGACCTCTTTTACCCCGCAAGATGTCATCTCTTGGTGGTTTCTTGGCAGGGGGCTTCCCCATGGGCGCAAAAAGTCTTGTATATCAAGCGTTTATGTAACTGCCGAGAGCTGGAAAGAAATAGCCGCCGGCGGAGAAATTCAACACCGCTAGCGTACGATGTTACCTCCGTCAAGGTGAGCGTCGGCTGCCGTCGGTGAGTGCCTGTCATCGGTGAGTGGACAACCAGCCGCGAGCGAGGCGCCAGGAGAAACAAGGGGCCTGCGTGAGCTGCTGGGGTAAAGAAGAATTAATTCCCGCATTCTCCAAATATGCAACGAGGCATTTACAAATCATGTGGGTGGTTGGACTAACTTGGCATGGTGTCGAAATCTGCCGAAGCCAACGTCCGAGAAAAAAGCCACCGTTCGACACAACACCATAAACGAGTTGGAGTTGTTTGTGTGTGGTAGTCACAAAGATGACATGCTTCCCCGCTTATCTGTGCAAATTTTTGGCTTTCGCCTTGGCTTTGGCTTGGCCTCCAACTCTAGAACCTTGGCGCTTCCATCGTGGGGTAACAACACGAGACGTGAGTCGTACGCCAAGTGAAGTTGTTACGGATCCGCATTCTCAAGCGGATGACCCCGTGCTGAGATTGCGGAGAAGGCTTTGTCCTTGCCCCTCATATTGGCTGGATCTTGGGGTTGCCTCTTGTCTTCTCCCTTGGCTGTCCTTGGCTGGAGGCCAAGAATCTTACCACCTTCCATCATGGGGCAAGGCGCGACAGATCCTCCACAGTCTGACGAGAGGACCCTTGTAGAGAGTATTGCGGAGAAGAGACTTCATCCAACGATGCCACCACGGAATAGCTATAAAGAAGAAAGTATGTCTCATCCTGCTACATGATTCAGCACCGCACATCCTGCTGCGAACCCTCCCCTCTCCTCCTCAGTCTTGCTCTTCAAGACCTTCTTCTCTCATAATGTCCGAAATCAGAACCACCTCTGGGGCTGATCCCAATGGTGAGAAGGAGGAGAACGGTCCTACTCTCACCCAAATCCCTTCGATTACCAAGGCCGAGACTGGGGTCATCGCCGACATCAACCATGTGGCCCGCCTTGGCATGGAAAACACCAAGGAGCTAGAGAAGAGGATCGTCCGCAAGCTCGATATGTGGATGCTTCCCCAGCTCTGGATTCTTTACATGTTCAACTACCTCAACCGAAACAACATTGCCCAGGCCCGTCTCAACACCTTCAATGAGGATCTCAACCTCAAGGATGGAGACTACCAGACCGCCGTTGCCATCTTGACTGTCGGCTACATGGTTGCCCAGCTGCCTTCCAACATGTTGATCACCCGTGTTCGACCTTCCATCTACCTTCCCGCCGCTGCCTTTATCTGGTCTGCCATCTCAGCCTTGACTGTTGTCTGCACAAGTGCTGGCGGCCTCTGGGCTGTCCAGTTTGTTCTTGGCATTGCCGAGGCACCTCTCTTCCCTGGTGTATGTCCAACATGCTATCCACTGTCATGACTTACTAATCTCTTTGTCCATAGGCCGTCTTTCTCATGTCCTGCTGGTACACCCGACGAGAATTCGCCCTTCGTGTGGCCCTTCTCTACTCGGGTCTGGTCCTCGCCCAAGCCTTCTCAGGACTGATTGCCGCTGGTGTCTTTGCCGGTCTCGATGGCCCCATGGGTCTCGCTGGCTGGAAGTGGCTCTTCATCATTGAGGGTGCTGCTAGTGGCTTCTTTGCCATCACTGCCTACTTCATCCTGCCCAACTATCCTGACTCTACTTCTGGTGGCGCCATGTGGTACATGAATGCCGATATGCGAAAGGTCGCTGCTGCCCGAATTCTCGATGACAGAGTCGAGTTCTCTGACAAGTCTTCTGTCTGGCACGGACTCAAGCTTGCTGTCACGGATATTAAGCTCTACATGTTCCTCTTCCTGAACATTTTCATCACTTCCTCCTACGGCTTCAACAACTTCTTCCCCACAATCGTCAACGGACTTGGTATGTGACTGAAATACCCTTCTATGTGCTCTATCTAACATACATACCTAGGTTTCGGAAGCCGAGTTCAAGCCCTGCTCATGACTGCTCCCCCCTACGTATGGGGAACTCTTTGCACCTTTTTCGTCGCTTGGGACTCGGACCGCCGCCGTGAGCGTGGCTTCCACATCATCATTCCCCTTTCTTGCTCGGTCGCCGGCTTCGTCGTCACTGTTGCGACTGGTAATGCCTCTGTCCGATACGCCATGACCTTCCTCTACGCTGCCGGTTGCTTCTCTGCAAACACTCTGCAGTACACCTGGGCCGTGTCGACTCTTGGTCAGACTCCCGAGAAGCGAGCTGCTGGTGGTGCCATCGTCAACATCTTTGGCCATCTCGGCAATGTCATCTCGCCTTATTTCTTCCCCGATAAGGATGCGCCTCGTTACACCATGGCTATGATTCTGCAGATCGTCTTTGCTGGTCTTGGTATTGCTGTGGCCAGTGTGGTCAAGTGGCACCTGACCAGGAAGAACAAGAAGCTTCGCGAGGAGGCTGATCGCTTGGGCGTTGACTACAACCCTTTTACGACTTAAAGAGACTGTTCGAACTGATATTAGGATTGACTGGTACTATTCACAGGTGGCATAGGGTTGTGAAACGCCTGAGGATAGAACAAGACAATAGATAGGTTGTCAAGACATTTATCCTGTCTCAAATTCCAGAATGATTATAGCTATGACTTGACTTGTGCGAACTTGGAACACCTTGACTGTTTGTAGGAGCCACGCAGTAAAATGCCTTAAAGAGACCCCGTGCCCACGAGATTCTTGCCGTTTAGCTAAGGGGTCGTGTTCTGGCGGTCACTAGAGTTCTAATTGATAACACGACAGTGATCCTCAGCCGGAGGATGGAAAATGACAACAGGGATGGGATTAATTGTCCAGCAAAATCAGTGGTCTGTTCGCCATAATTCGAGGGGGGTTCTCACATAGGTACTTGATCGCTATTCCACCACCCACCTACTGCGCTAGAGCCTGGTCAGGTCTGATAAGAATTACGTGTAACCAAGGTTCTCGGATTAACTCTCAGCCGCTTCCGAATCCTCCTGACTTCATCTCAGCATTGAACCATTCTTTCTGACTCGCGTCAACCATCTGTGGTCAAGTCAACTAGGTATCTCGGCTGATAGGCACCATCTTGCCGCATTTCTGTATCTGAATCACGGGCGCGGGTATTCAGTTTGGCCGAACCGACAAAGCAGTATGCGTAAACAAAGAACGCATTCTAGAAACCGCAGCCCCTGCAAGGCTTGCCAGGCGTCCAAGCGAAAGGTAACATGCAAGCATCTAGCTTAAAGATATCTCCCACTGAATCTTTTTATAGTGCGATCAAGGAAGGCCGCAGTGCTCGCGTTGCCGTCAGCACAACCTGCAATGCGAGCCTTCTGTTCAGGCAAGGTGGAGAATAGAAACACCTCAAAACACACTCCCTGGTCAATCTACACTACGGCTTAACTCGCCTGGCTCATCACGCTTGGCTAATTTGCGCCATGGCAAAGACAAAGACACCAATAACCGTGATATTATCGACGAGAGCATTCAACCTGAAAGCTTCCATGTTGGGGATGGCAGAGAAAACGAAGCACTTGGCTTAGATGATGGCGCATCCTTGGCTGGTCTGCATGACTCTGATCTCAGCGTCTCGCTGTCGGACCCAGCGCCGCCCTTCACCGCCTTTCCATGGCCCAGTTTGGGAAGGGAAGGGCTGCCTACCCTTCTGTTTCCTGGTTTCTCCTGCGACGAGTTAAACTCAGATATCCTTGGCAACCCCTTTGATTTGTCTGACCTGGGCACTGGAACACCCGCCGAGGGTGGCGTCATGCCTGAAATATTAAGAGGGACAGAAGGATGCAGCCAACCCTCCCAACCACACGACAATACCAATTTATCCTCTACGTTACGACTGATCCTTGACTCAACAAGATCTCCTGAACCAGGCAGCTCCAACTGCGAAGCGTATTTCGCCTCCTTGTGGCAATTCTTTGTCGGACACATAGCACCCTCCATCACCCCTTTCGGAAGCCACCAGGACAATCCCTTCTGCAAATTTCTCGTGCCAGATGCTCAAAGAAGCTCACCTCTTCTAACTGCCGTTCTGTACCTGTCACAGATAATCATGACAAGAGTTCGATCAGCCCCTCCTATCGTCGAAGCGATCATCCTAGAAGACCAAGCGACCAAAGTTCAGCAAAAGATAGAAGACGACGATGCGTTCTGCTATCTTACGTCGGGGGAGCAGCTCACAGATCAAACCGCCCGCACGCTGTTGAAACTTTCGACCGTGCTCGTCTTCTGCATGGCCTACCTTGCCAGCCAAGATGCAACCAAGCTAATACTTCACATGGAGCACGCTGCTACACTTTGCCAAGAACTCTTCAGAGAACTCGCCGAGGATGAAAGCTTCTTATATCTTGCCAAACTGTTAGGCTTCATGCAAATAAGTCTGTTATTCAGTACACACGCCAGTAGCGTTAATGGCCCGGACTATCTGAGTGCAGCCCTGGAGTTCCACGACCGCCATAGTGACGCCCTTCGAGAGATTGACGGACTCTTGGACCACCAAGATCACTTTAGAGACTTGGACCTGTTTTCTGGTCTGTCGGCTTCGATGGCGAGTATCATGTATACCTTGGGGACCCTGCTGAAACGGAAAGCTGCAGGTCAGGGCCGGGCACAGGCGCTGGACGGAGACTATCTCAAAGGGTTCGAATCTGACGTGGATGGACTGGAGGCACGCCTAAGACGACATCTGGCCTTGATCAACAAACGTCAAGAACTCGGCTCGAGCAACACTTTTGAGAAGCCGGACAGTGTCTCATTGACGCGATGTCTGAATTCCTTCAACGAAGCATTATTCTGGAGTGCCTGGACCATCTTTTCGAACAATCTACGACCCGACTCCTCTATCCTTCATCATGGCATCAGCGACTCGTCAGAACGCATTCTTGATGCTTGTGCGGAAATCCCAGCACAAAGCGGCATGGCGGCATTGATACTGTTCCCCCTAGTGACGGGTGGGGTGAGCACCAAGAAAAAGGTTTACCAGGAGTTTGTGCTCAACCGCCTGAAAAGCCTTGAAAACTGCGGGATAACCGATACGGAGGGCTTGTGTCAGGACCTCAAGGCTTGGTGGGACTCGGAGCGGTCATCCAGTAGCGAGACTGCACTTGTCTTGTCCAAATTCATCTTTTAAAGGGAATATTCAAGCTCAATCTTTACGCACCCGTCAAGCCCACAAAAGAAACAGCCCCATCATTTGGAGTAAGGAATCACACCCGAACAGAATTATTGTTCTAGCCAAGCTGGGTCGCCGGCACGAGTAGTAGTTGTTTGTTCACACCAGTCTGACTGATAAGCAAGAGGATGTATAACTGAAGTTGGTTGATAGGGGCACGTGCGTTAGGAACATCGTGTTATCACCAGCGAGCGACCTCTTCCAAGTCTTTAAGAAGCCTCACAAGTATCTATTCTAATGCCATCTTACATAACATGATAGTTTACAATACAAACACGCTCCTGCCATGCTTCACTCGACGTGAACAGGAACCTTGATCATCCACTGAAGAATCTCATAAACAAGCTCCGACACGAGTATACCTGTAGTCTCTGCCGTATTATCATATGCAGGAGTAAACTCTACTACATCCGAGCCTACAATCTTGACCCCGGCCCTGGAAAGACCATCGAGAATTTGCAACAACTCCCTTGATGTCCAACCACCTGGCTCGATAGTTCCGGTAGCAGGGGTAAAGGCTATAGCGATACATACATTAGAGAATGCTGAATGAGGGAGGGGCATACAAGGGCCTATCATAGACAAGATCTTTAAGAACTTACCTGGGTCTAATACATCAATGTCGATACTGAGATAGACGTACTCATTGCCGACAGTGTTGACAATCCTGTTGACAACATCTTGAACGCTGCTAGAATCAAGTTCCCGTGCACGTATGTACGAGAAGCCGCACCTGGCGTCGTTTTCGAGATCATACTTTTCATCGAATAGTTTTGACCGCGAGCCAAGGTGCATGTTGGACTTGGTAGACAAAAGCCCTTCCTCATGCAGAATGTGGAACATGGACCCGTGGGTCACCTCTGCGTACTTGGTGAGGCCGCCGCCGAGTTGTTTCGGGTCCCATGAATCCAGGTGCGAATCGAAGTGTAGAACGGCGACACGGCCCCAAGTCTTGTACAGAGCGCGGATTGCCGGAAGACTGATGGTGTGGTCACCCCCGATGCTGATGATTCTGGGAACGTTGCCCTTGCCCGTGTTGTGTGCCTTTCGCGCGGCGATGGCTTCCCAGCCTTTCTGGAGTTCGTGGATCGCTTCTAGTTTATCGAATGGGGTATTCTTGATGTCTCCGCAGTCGACGACGGACGCCCAGTTTCGGAAGGGGTTGACACCGTGGTCCATGCTGTCAACCTGGTTAAACTCGGACAGCTTTACAGTGACAAGAAACACACCTATAGCCCATAGACGGTGACAGCCTTCTAGAGCCGGTCCTTGCTGCCGCAGGGCCAAAGCGAGCACCAGGACGATATGTAACACCGAGGTCGAAAGGAGCACCAACGATGCCTATGTCGAAGGTGCCGTCGCTGGCCGGGGAGAAGCAGTTGGTCTTGTTGAGGTGAGCAAAGTAGGCAATACCTTCAAAAGGTATGTCGTCTTGGAAGTCATCGTAGATGTGTTGCTCCGGCTCGCCGATGCTGGCGAGTAAGGCTGGGTGATGGCTGAAGATGGACCTCTGGATGAACTCAGACGTGCCTTGACGCATGGGCTTCTGCGGCTCGCCCGACGCCAACCCTGCCAAGAGGGCTACAGTGACACATTGGATGACTGGCATAGACCTCATGCTGGCGGATGGTGTAGATAAGGGGTAGATTGGTCTACAGTAGGAGAAATGCTTGAGCCAGTACCCAGGTGGTTTATCATTGACCAAGCTGATTGGAGGTAAGACAGGCTGGCGCCTAAGCTACCAGAACGAGCTAAGCGCAAGCTTTGCGGCGAGGGATGGGAACGAAGCCGTATTAGGGCATATAAGCGCAAACTTACATAGCCGCAGCCGCCGGTCCTGCTCCGTTCTTGACTCCCGCCTCCGTATCAGTATGTAAGAGAAACGCGCGGAAGATAACCGAATGTGCCATACGCTCGGTCCGAAGCGTTGCTTACTTCGGCCGGTGAGCTGGATAGGCGTATTGTCAGGGAAGCTCTAGGCCCTCAGCTTAGTGATAGACCAACCCTCAGCCCCCTGCAGCTCTCAGCCTATCTACTTAGACTAGGCCTGTAGCACCAGATAACGGGGGCGGGCTCCCTTCAGCAATGATACGCCGGAACCACCTTTCGACGCGGGGGAAAGGTAATCTAAGTTACATCGTATCATTCAGCCGCCAGCCATGTTTATCTTTTGCGGGGAAGTAGATAGCTTCAACAGGACTCTCCATGCCAATCCGGGGCAATGCAAAAGAAGCACCGCGGTTTATATCAACCTAGCGCCCGATGGAGGTGGCTAGGCATAAACAGACTTCTCTCTCTGCAGACAGCTCTGAACTCGTCAAAGCCTCCCATCTCAAGTCACATCTTTACCATTCACCATACTGGACACTATGAACACCAAGCCAACAGATCAAAATGCCACCAACAATGGACCATGTGATAAACACGCCTTCATCGATACAGATGACCAGATCTTGGCACACCTCGGCCATGAGCAGGAACTCGGTCGCAAGTTCTCTGTTTTTACACTGGCTGCTCTTTGTTCCTGCCTCATGGCGAGCTGGGAAGCCCTGGCAACTGTAATCGCTACTGCTCTTACAAACGGTGGACCACCGTGTCTATTTTACAATTAGTATACTGCCTCGAATTTCTGTCTCAGTTTTCATACCGACCTAACTCTTGTACAGCCTCATTAGCTTCGCTTGTACAGTCTGTATCGTTCTTTCGTTGGCTGAGATAGCATCCATGTATCCAACAGCGGGCGGTGGGTGTATCTTGACGATTGGCACCAGATGAACCCCGTGCTGACGATCGTTTACAGGGCAGTATCACTGGGTGGCGGCCCTCAGTATGTCTTCGAGGAGGTCTGCACCTGCTTTCACGACGGGCTGGATCTCTGTTGGTGGACAGCTTGTCTTTTCCGCATCCGCCGCCTTCGCAGCCGGCCTTCAGATCCAAGGATTGATAGTCCTGAACAACGGTGATTATACGCCATCTCGATGGCAAGGGATGCTACTCTACTGGGCAGTATTGGCATACTCCTGCGTCACGAATGTGTGGGGGATTAAGTCTTTACCTCATACCAACATGTCAGCTGGTAACGCTTTGGACTACTTCTGGATCGATGAGGATCCTGACAGCTGACATGTAGTAGGAGTTATTCATGTTGTCGCCTTTGTTGGCACCGTCGTCGCGCTCTTGGTTCTCTCGGACAAGAATCCTTCCTCGTTTGTCTTTGCCGGCTTCCAAAATAGCAGTGGTTGGGCGAACGACAGGGTGTCGTGGTTAGTGGGCTTGCTGAGTGCCGTCTATCCGTTTCTAGGGTTGGTTGACCAAATTCCTTGGGTTTAGTCGTAATGGGCATTGATTCTTTCCAGGTACGACGCAGCTTGCCATATGGCAGAGGAGCTACCTAAGGCTAGTCGCAACGTACCTCTGGCTATGATGGGGACCGTGCTGGTCAACGGGATCATGGGTCTAGCCTACTGCATTGTGATCCTATACTCGACTGGATCCCTTGAATCTCTCTTGGCCACACCAACTGGCTTCCCATTTATGGAGATCTATCTGACAGCCACAAAGTCTCGAGTAGGAGGCACAATCCTTTCCGTCATGATACTCATCATCGCAGCCGCTGCAAGTGCGGCTGGCCTCACGTCGACATCAAGAACGCTTTGGGCCTTTGCCCGCGACAAGGCGACACCCTTCGATCGATACCTCAGCAAAGTGGACAAGAGGCTCCAGGTGCCTGCAAATGCCATATTTGTCACGGTAGTCATTCAGGCTGCGTTGGGACTGATCTATCTCGGTAGCGCTACCGCTTTCAACGCACTGCTCTCCATGGCCATCATCGGCATGTATCTATCGTACCTGCTACCGATAGTTTACATGATATGCTACGGTAGACGGCCGGAGATGAACAAGATCGACCGGTATTTCAGGATGCCAAACACCCTGGGCCTGGTGGCGAATCTCGTCTCATGTGCTTGGATTGTTCTAGTCATCATTTTCAGCACATTCCCCCCCGTCCTGCCCATAACACCTCAAACAATGAATTATTCTTCTGTAGTCTTTACTGGTTGGCTTCTCTTTGGCGCTGCATATTACTGGATGTATGGGCGGGACAAGTTTGAAGTTCCAATGTCAGATGTACTGGTAATCTCGGCAATTGAGGGTTGAGGGATTAAACCGAGGGAAGCAGACAGGGTAAAGAATGGAGAGGATTAGTAGTCGTGCTTCATGTGGCTTTTGTTGTGATTTGGTGTTTTTTACATTGACCCGTTTGTTGTCTCTGCTGCTTTCGGTTTCAACTCAAGCATTGTCTCGATACATAACCTCCGTACCAAATATTGATGTTTCCTATCCTTTCCAAGACCTACTGTTACTAACTACCCGTAATTGAGTCATCGTGGGCAATAGCTTAACTGACAAAAACAAAAGACAACAACGATATAGTTAAGTAAAATGTAATGAAGAAAGCTACAAAGACGTTTAAGGAGGTGGGCATCTAGGGTGGCGCTCGGAAACGCGAGCGCAAATGTGCACGCACAGTCAAGGCGGCCCCGACCCCCTTGCCAGCGGACCCCATTTGCGCGTTAAACCAATCATAAACTGCTCTTAACCATATCTCTAACCAACCATAACCCTTATCCCAACCTATCCACTAGCTAAAAGGGTGACAAAGGCAGGCTCACAAGGGGGTCAGGGGGTCGCCTTGACAAAACACTCGGCGCAAATCACATCCACAACTTCACGCAATCAGCTAGGACGTGTTGACTGGCGCCTCTTTCCCAGACACATGGCCTTGTTTGGTGGTATCTATCCTGCGTCGCCGGCTAGAGCCTCCATGTCCTTATACCCTCGTTATGTTGTCGCCTCATCTGGGCTCGGCGGACTGCGGTAGCTAGCGGCGGCCGGCCGGACGGGACTTAGGCCGGCGCTGAGCGGCTAGATGTCCCAAAGGGGTAGTATAGCAGCTCAACCCGTTGGTAGCGGACCAACCGATGACGACCTACCATGACCAAGCAAGTGGCCATTGCCATGTCCAGACATGCGGGAACATTTTGGCCGTTTCCACCGCGACATGCTGTACTGTAGGACATGGCTGGTTGTAACCCTTTGTTGCTACTCTTGCCTGATTCTCCTGCAAGATAGTCTAGTTGGTCGACGTCTTCTTTCCGAAATTTGGTCGCTTCCTTCGAAATCCTCTGTCCAGTTCGGTTATTCATCCTCCAGCTGCGCACTCGGTCTGATAGATGGCGTTCTGGATCTCCGCCAGCCATGCTATCGCCACTGTCTACCGTTGACCAGTATGCGAAAGAGCCGGAGCAAAGAAAGGGAAGCAGCGCTAGAGAGTCTCCCACGACATCACGTTGCAATACACGATCAAGACCAACGGCAGCATCTGACACCATCCGACGAACCCGTCAAGCTTGCACTGCTTGCCAGTATGTTTCCTCGCACCTAGATGATTGCGTCGCGTCAACACGCGGGCGACCAAGGCTTCAAATGACATTAAGTATAGCAGCAAGAAGATCAAGTGCTCGGGTGATCGACCTAAATGCTTTAACTGTCGACGAACGAGCCTCGCCTGCCAGTATGGAGACCAAACCAATTCCGAGACCCTTCAGTCGACCTCGACAACACGATCCAACCTTGAGAACACGACGCCGTCGAACCGCATGCTGCAACTGACATTCCAGGCCGTCGAGGTAAGAGGACTTCTGTCGTGGATTACATAACTGAGATTGAATGATGTCGCCGTTAGCCATACGCATCTTGCTGATCGACACTGGTAGCCGGGGCTCATGGAGAGAATTAGCTTTATTGAATCCGAGATTGCTCGACTGACAAGCCAGAGGGCCCCGTGTCGCTAGTGAGTCTTCACCCTGATGAGAATCTCAAAGAATCTTTCTCGCTAACCTACTGGCCGCCCTAGCCAAAGCGTCCAACACGGTGGTATTCCAGCACATTCTACAAGCCAAGCTTGGAGCATTAGAGCAGTGTCTGGCGATGCAGAGGTATCTGCGCTGTCAAAGTCTAGGTACGCAGCCGTAAACCTCCCCCCTTCTCCATGACTCTATTATGCTAGACTCACACTGACCCGTATTCCCATATTAAGGCCTTTTACTGCTCTTCCGCCCCCCGAAGTTATACAATCTCTTGTCAACATGTACTTCCGACATGTTCATAACCAACCTTACTCCTACTTCCAAGAGGCAAACTTTCGACAGAAGCTGACCTTGGGTTTATTACCTAAGTGTCTTATCATGGCCGTTCTGTCGTCCGCTTTGAGATTCTCCAATGATGGGTATTTTCAAGACCGTACGCAGGAGGCTATTGAGTCTTATGCAAAGGAATCCTGGGTATCTATACTTAAAGAGCACATGACGAACGATAATGACCTAGACATCCACGTCGTCCAAGCAGCAAGCATCCTGGCCATAATAGATTTCACTGGTAAGAATGCCCTCTTACCTGCGATGATACTCAAGACATCTGTTGCTGATCCTTTCGGCTTATAAACAGCTGGTCGAACGAGTTCTGGTTGGTTGAAGATAGGCCTGGCAGTCCGCGTTTCACAAGATCTGCAACTTATGCGAGAGCCAGATAATTCTCTTCTGCCAGCTGAGCAGGAGGAGCGGAGAAGGGCATTCTGGTCAGTTTTCCTTTTAGACCGTCTTGTATCGTGTGGTGAAGCTCGTCCACTGGCCATCCAAGAAGAGAACTGCCATGTTCAGCTCCCCTGCGACGAGGAGACATTTCAAGCCGGTGTCTGGAAAAAGACAGCCACGCTGAAGCAGGCGCTGACCTGGAGGACGGGAGATCGAGTCGAAGGCCTCTACAGTAACTTTGCTCTCGTTATCCTGGCTGCCACTGCCCTGGGACAATGCGCCAAACACGTTTTACAAGACCGAGGGATAGACAATATCCGACCCTACAACCACAAAGTTTTGTCATTGGACCCTGAAGGTCTTCTCACGTTGGTTGATCACCACCTCCAGATGCAGGGACCTGCCTTGGACACCGCCCTGGCCCGGTACAGGAAGCTTGATGGTGTGCTGGATGATCAGGTTGTTGGGCACATAGTGTTTGCCCGTGTTGTATTCCATCTCTGCCACTGCCTCTTAAACCACCCTCTCCTGATGCGGCTTCGCCTGCAAAGACTAAAACTCAGGATCTCTCCGGTGGTCTTTGCACGAGCCTTACGAACTAGCTGTGACCACGCCTGCGAGCTGGTGGCTTTGCTAGACAACGAGGCCTTGGCTAGCTCTAACACTCATCCATCCTTTCATGCGTACTCGGTCTGTGTATCTGCAAGCCTCCTTTCCATGGTATTGCACGCCAAACAAAACAGAGGAGAAGCCTGTGAGCTTTACTTGGTGCAAGGGAGTCATAGAGGTCTACGTGTGCTTGAAGAGCTTGGATGCTTTTGGGATTATGCAGTAAAGATGGTTTGTCCCCCCAACTTCCTACTCAGCTGTCACATTAACTCCGTCTTGCACAGCGTGAGAGAATCCTCTCGTTAGACTCGTACGCACAAAGTTTCGCCACACTCCTCGATCCGACAATCAATTACAACCCAGATCCGGCAACTTTATCAATGATGCGGATGATGGTGGATTACGGCGCAATGTGTAACAGTTCGGGGGTGGTAGATGGCATTAGGGAAACCCCAACCCCCGACACATCACACATGCTATCAGTGCTTGATTTTGATATGGACTTTGAAGGCCTGGACGAGAACTGTGGAGGGCTTAGCGAAGACAACTTTTCATTGCTTTAGACCCGATGGCGGCTAGGGGACAGACCTGGCTCTCCCTAAACTTGTCTCGCTCACTTCCGTAGGGAAAACTGAATTCTTGTGGAGGTTGCAGTGCTCGTATCAAAAGACTTGCTGAAATGATGACTCGGCCTCAGAAGAGAGTGCTTTGGCGGTCAAGCCTCTAAGAATGCACGCGATGTACGAAACACCCATACCAAGAACAGAGCTCCTCGTTTATGCCCCTCTCCGCTCGTATTCCCGACTATACCACTCTGTACGTGTGTTCTAGGTAGCTAGTCCTCTATATGTCTTGACGGCTATGCGGGACCTCAGAATACCCAGGCCTCGGTCTTATCCAAAGTGGGAGGAATTTTTGGGCCGCAAAAAGAGAGGACCACAACTTCTCAGTGACGTGGCTTAGATTTACATATCTATTCTTGCTCTGATCTGACCTAAGTTTACTTATCACTCAGAAGCCTCCGTCCCACTGTTGATCAAGCTCGATCTCTCCATACAGCGGAAGCTCTTCCAATGCTTCCCTGACAACGCTGAAGCCTTTGTACAGGTCCGCGTCACCAATCGTCAGAGAGACACCCATACGGACGCGGCCACCCGGCGCAGGGTAGACAAGCAACCCCTTGGCCGCGCATAGTAGTGTGAACCTTCGTGGCGTAATCTTCTCCTCGCGCTGCGCGTATTCCTCATCAAAGAACAAGTTCATGTCGGCACCGAATGCAGAGGCGTACGTTAGATAAGGAAAATTCCACGTCGAAGTCTCCTTAACCCACTTTCCATGGATCTCCTGGGCTCGCTGGTCAAGCTTCAGTTGCTCCCAGACGTCGAGCGAAGCGTTGACGACAGCACATGCCATCGAAGACATGGCGAATGTGCTGAGAGAGTGATACGGCTTAAAATTTGTCATGACCTCATCATTTCCTAGAACAAACGAGGTAGGATAGGCGCCGCTGGAGATGGACTTGCCCATGATGATCAAGTCAGGCTTGTTCTGGGGGCCTAGCCAGTCAGAGCAGAGAGTTTTACCTGTCTTGCAAGACCCCATGCGAACTTCATCGGCGATGTACAGGATGTTGTACTTTTTGCATAGTTGGCGGACCTTGACGCAAAAGTCAATCTCATCCTGCATAGATCTATCATGCCGGTGTTAGTAGAGACTATCAGAGTGAGACACAGCTTCCCAACCTTGAGGTGCCATGCAGAGGTTCCATGATGACGCCGGCGATGCGCTCATGCAACTTTTCGAATACTTCGGCGTAGTCCTCGGCATGTAGGTATCGAAGAACCTTTCCCGTTAGTGGATTGACATTGGTCAAGTTGCTGCTAAAGGTTCCGTATACTAGCTTTCATTAGCCATTCTGTTGCTTCATATAGCTGGAACGAGCACCGACATTCCCATCCAGCTTCGCGTTCCATGAGAGGCCAAACTCCAGAAGTAGTGCCGTGGTAGTTATCCGAAGTTCCCAGGACAAGGACGTCGGCGGGCTCGATCTTCTTAGTACTAATGCCCCATCCGCGAGCCAGCTTGCATGCTGTATCCGCCGCCTCGGCACCAGATGTCATGGCTGTCACCTTGTCGTAGCCAAATTTGTCGCACAATCGTTTGGCCAAGGGCGGCCACGATGCCGACATGCCGGCAATGTTGGCTAGAGTAACTATCTAATGTGAGCCTAGGCTTGTTTCAAGTACTTATGCAAGCTTACTTTGCTGGGCAGACTTAACCTGGGCCTCAACGATATGGGGGTGGCACTGTCCCAGATTACTGGCGCTGAAGCCGCAGATAAAGTCGATAAGATGATTGCCTTCCGAGTCCTTCAAACCATGGTGAGCGTGCATAAGCATCAACAGGAATGTACATACTGTCAGATAGGAACCAATGCCGGACTCAAAGTAAAGAGGCAACGAGTTGATGCCACCGACACTGTACTTCTGAGTCATGTGAAACAGCTCTCGGCCAGTATCAGTCACCTTGAGGGTGCGCTTGGAGGCCATGTTCTCTCTGCTGTGCATGATGACGGGGCTGATTAGGGGCAATGGTGAAGTGATTGGTGATGGAGACTCTTGGTGGATGGCTACTGGGGGTAATGAACTCCGACTGTCGATCGAGGTCATTTATAACCCATAAATGCATCCTCGGGGTAGCTGAAGCGGCTGCTCCGAGAATTTCGGCAGAGCACGGCCTCTGAACGGACCTGATCCGCACGGGTGAGCGCTTGTCGAGCTATCTGGATCGTGGTGGTTATACTTCCGAAAGCGGTAGTGTAGCCGCACTTCAGCGACCCGACCGCCGCCGTCCCACGGACTCAAGTGGTGTCCCACTGGATGAATGAGATAATACCGCATCTTGACTATTACGTAGCCGAAGCCCTCGTCGGATATATCGGATACGCCACGGACCGATGTCAAAGAGCCTTGGGATCTGTCATCCATCCTGCACTAACATGGAGTCGGCCTCTCTCCCCTTCGTTGGACTGTTCACATGATATCTGTCTTGCCACTTTTCCGAATATCAATAAGCTCAAAAAGCTTCTTATGTCTTGCAAGTTGCTGCAAGCTAAGCCGGAGAATTGATTCCCAGTTAGTGTCACCACGGTTTACAACATGGCGCAAGGAGACTACACATGTAAGTCGGCAATGCTTTTCTCTATCCTGGCGACGAACCTGACAAGAAGCAGCTTTACGAATTCCAATTGCCGTACATATTTCGCAGCACGAACCAAATGAGCAAACGAGTCTCTTATCCCCCGGAGAGAATGACCTCCCTCTACCGCCCGTCACCCGCATCAGCCCCCAGGCAAGGCGCTGCTTTGTCGAATGCTGGGTATTGCTCCGACTTTCCTTGCCCGTCATCACATCCTATATCCTCCAAAACTCGCTTCAGACAATCTCTATCATCATTGTTGGAAGGTCCAGACCCGAAGATCTGTCCGTCGCAGCCTTTGCCTACATGTTTGCCACCTGCTCTGGATGGCTGATTGGCCAAGGTGGCTCGACTGCTCTTGACACGCTTGCATCTGCTGCTTTCACAGGAAGTCCTAACAAGCATTAGCCTGGGATCCTCCTGCAGCGCTCCTTCGTCGTCTTGACCATATTCTACCTGCCCGTGGCTTCTGTCTGGGTCTATTCAGAGTCGCTGTTTAGATTGCTTTGCCAGGACCCTCGCCTTTCACATGATTCTGCCAAGTTCCTCACTTGCCTTATTCCTGGCAGTCTCGGGTACATCTACTTTGAGATCATGAAGAAGTATCTGCAGGCCCAAGGCATTATAAAGCCAGCAACCTACATCATGCTTGTTGTATCTCCACTGAGTGCACTTCTCAACCATCTATTTATCAATACCCTCGATATCGGCTTGATGGGGGCTCCATTCGCAACTGGAATTTGCTATTGGCTCTCTTTCATCCTCCTCACTCTGTATGCCAAGTTCGTCCAGGGATACGAGTGCTGGGGCGGCTGGACTTGGGCGTGCTTGAGGAACTTGGGCGTGTTTGCTCGGATGGCGGCACTTGGCATTATCCAGCTCGGCACAGAGTTCTGGGCATTTGAGATCATCGCCCTGGTTGCTGGACGCCTGGGAGAACTGCCCCTGGCCGGGCAAAGCGTTCTCATGACGGCCGACCAAGTCCTTGTAACTATTCCCTTCGGAATTGGAGTTGCCACCAGTGTCCGGGTCGGCAACGCTCTTGGCTCGAAGGACAGAAAGAGTGCTGAACGGCATGCCTACACCTCCATCACCTTGGGTGTCGCAATGGCCAGCATCATTCTGCTGATCCTGATCCTTTCCCGCAGCCACTTCGCCAAATTATTCACAGCTGACCCCGAGACTGTGGGCTACGTCTCTCGCGTCCTTCCGTGGGTTGCTTTGTTCCAGATTGCCGACGCCATCAATGGCTCTTGTGGCGGCGTCCTCCGCGGCTTGGGCAAGCAACACATAGGAGCAGCAGCCAACCTCGCAAGTTACTACGTTATCGCTCTCCCCTTGGGTGCCTGGATGGCCTTCAAAGGTCTAGAGCTCTCGGGCCTGTGGATCGGTCAGTGCATAGGAATGGGCCTTGTGGCTTCTCTTGAACTGGTCTTTGTCCTTTGTACCAATTGGGACGAGGAAATCACAAAGGCCCTACTCAGGATCGAGGAACAGGGATCAGAGCAGGCAGTCGAGCAACAGCATATAGTTTAGTAGCATTTAGATCTCTCGTGTTTGCTGTAAAGAGACGGGGGTAGGCGAATATCTCTGAAGGATCTTAAAAATAGATAGCGGGCATTATAAAAGTCAAAGGCACTATCTTCAACCCTGATAAATGACCAAGTTCCCATTACTATACGTAGCAAAATAAAACGCGCAACCCTGGATTGGAAAACCCAGGTCTCTATTAGCAGCAACCCCATGTTGTAACGCGTATTTCCAGAATAGGAGATAATCACGTCTGAAGTCATTGACCCGAATTTCCTTTTTCATCTTTATTGGTATGATTCCCGCTGACGAAGCATCTGGGGGCCAAAATGATTCGCTCGTGAGAGCTTGTCTCCGCAGTTGAAGATCATCCCAAACATTCCCTTCATTGTCGCAACGAGTCAACATTTTAAACATTCGCCATTCCTACATGATAATTTTTTACCTCGAATCATCAATTGGAGTATCATGGCAGATTCCAAATTTCCAGAGAGACACCTCAAGCTGCAAGCGGCTATCGCTCAGCGTCCATTCCCAGGCTTCCCGTTCGTCCCCGAAAACCGCGCAGCACGACCTCAGCACCTAGACAGCCTAAAGCATATGCTTCCCGTCCCTGACTCGATACCGGAGGTCATTGAAGGCACCATTCTGATAGAAGCACGAGATGGGTATAAGATCCCCACAAAGTATTACCGGCCAGCTGCGGATAAAGGGAAAAGGCCACTCATGGTGCTCTTGCACGAGGGTGGATGGGTCATGGGTGACGTCGCGGATGAAGACTCCAACGCCAGACACTTTGCGAGAGATCTCGGTATTGTCTGCCTCAATGTGGAGTACCGATTGGCACCGGAACATCCTTTCCCTATGGGTGTTCTTGATTGTTGGGATGTTCTCAAGTGGGCTGCTGCCAATGCTGCCGAGGTCGGAGCAGACCCAACCAAGGGCTTCATGGTTGGGGGATCGTCTGCTGGCTCAAACATTGCAGCCACATTGGTTCATGTTTCTATCAAGGAGAAGCTACAGCCTCCCATCGCCGGCCAATGGCTTTGTGTGCCTTACCTACTCCCGCCTGAGATTGTGCCCAACAAATATCGACAAGACTACACAAGCATGTGGACCAACAGATCTGACCCCGTGTTGGGTCCTCTTCTCGAGGGACCTGAGGGTACCTCAGCTGGCAGCTTCATCGAAACGCTGCTAAAGGTGGACGTCCACTCACCTCTCTTTTCGCCATTTGCAAAAGAGTGGTATCCGCCTACAGCCGAAACTAAGCAGAAGTTACCCAAGGCCTTCTTCCAGGTTGCAGGACTAGATCCTCTCCGAGGTCATGCCCTTATCTATAAGCGGGCATTGGAAGAAGACTGGGAGGTCCCCACCCGACTTGAACTGTATGAAGGGTATGGGCACATGTTCTGGACCAACTGGCCTGAGCTGGACAGGTGCCAGGATTATTGGAAGGACATGATCAAGGATATTCAGTGGTTGTTAAGCGTTTGAGGGTTTAGATTTTACCTCTTAGCCGGGCATCTTCATTCATGTTCTTCATATTGACAATCTCTATCGCCAGAGGATACCTGCTATACCAACGTCAACATGGAATCTCTGCACTTTGTTTGCGTTCTCCCCTCGATACAAGCTTTCCATGCCCCATTTGATAGTCCAGACTAACTTTTGTGTTTCTTGCCACCTCTGACAGTTTCCCAGAAACCGCCGCCTCCTTGAGTCTTTCTCTAAACTCTCCGTCAGGAGAGTACGCAAGAGTGGCCAACGCACTATCTTTCCAAACAGGGCGCCTGAGGTTACTTGATTCCCAGATGGCCAATATTGCAAACATGAATCCCACAAAGAGTGCCGTTGTGGGATACGCCAGGTATGCCCACCGAACCTTCGTAACAACGATTGATCTAGTTTCTTCGCCCTTCACTGGTGACGATTTCGACTTGCGATCACGCATCCACTTGGTCACACTGGACGCCACATTTGTGATCATTCCCGGGATATCTGTCGATTCGCCCATCGCAAACATAAATCCCGGTGGTCCATCCCCAGGTAGAGATGGATAGACGAGAACCTGGTTCTCCCAGTCGCACTCAGTACCATTCCTGTTTCGAGCGCAAAATCCCTCCTTCATACTCTCGATAAGAGAGACAACCGCCGTTTGCGAGATATTGAACGTTTGCTGCGTAAGATTCGCTGAGCGAGCGCGAAAGTCTTTGTCGGGGATGTAGATCTGAAGATCCGGCACAATGACATATCCCGGGGCTAGATCGAGGGAGTTGTTCTTGTACTTCATGTACTCCTTCTGCGCTCCTTCGCTGTTGGTGTACGAGTTGGCGGTCTTTTTCGCCCACGAAGCGAGCACTTTCTCCTTCAAAATTCCCTGCTCGACTACAGACTCGTATTGGTTGACGCAAAAGTAGAGGCCGCATTCCTTTGCGGTAACTGGGGTATCTTCCCACGTAGTTTTATTGTCTTTCCATTTGTCATCCGCCTCAAAATACTGAATAGCGAGGGCTAGTGTGCGAGAGTCACGGAAGAATATTGTCTTCCCAGGGTTTGTCGTAGCTGTGGTTGTGAGGTAGGT
This sequence comes from Fusarium liriodendri, assembly GCA_023509735.1. NCBI lineage: Eukaryota > Fungi > Ascomycota > Sordariomycetes > Hypocreales > Nectriaceae > Fusarium > Fusarium liriodendri. The sequence continues at coordinate 21,654 of JALLKD010000165.1, read as the reverse complement.
GTCAGGGTATGCCGAATTTTCATCTTCAGACACTCGCTTCGTCTTTCCGTTGTAGTTTGAGATTTTCAAGTTAATTCCCGGAACCGTGTACTTCGTGTAATCCAGTGTTTTACCAACCTGGCGCATGTTGGCCTCAGGAATGGTGTTGCTGACGTCTGGAAGCTCTTCGCCCTTTCCAAGGATCCAACCGCTTGAACTAATTCCTTTGGGTACCTTGATAACTCCTGTTGTTTTCTTGACATGTTGGGAAATATCCTGACACTTAGAGCAGAGTGCCAGGGAGTCATAGTTAGCCCATGTGCAATTTCCTGTCCTGCACGAAAAGGATGGTGAGAGACTATCCACTGTGGCGAGATAGGAGAACCCATTCCAGAGGCTGGCTGTCATCCCCATGTCAACGCGTACCTTCCGGCCAACAGTAGCTTGATAGAGTAGCTTTTTACCGTCTGAGTTGGTGAAGGGGATGTTGAGAAGGGCGATCTGGTTTGTACCAGTCCAGCTTCCTGCATCAAGCACAGAGCAGCTTCCAATGGTCGGCTCAGCCTCGTTCAACTCGCTAAAGTCAACTCTGATCGTCTGGTCCTTGAAGGTCAGGATGGCCTGGAGAAAAGGCTCGAATGCAATCAGGATAAGTGCTGCGAGCGCACCTAGGGACGCCCAGTGGCTGAATTTGGTGTCAGTTTTGTGGCTCATAGGAGTTCATCGAGGCAGGCGAGGAGGATGAAACTCACGGACGTCGTGCCATGGATATAAGAAGTCGACCACTCCCCCAAGGTCCTCTGCTTGCAGCATCGAACCGATCAAAGTCAACCAGCGGCTCCGCAAAGTTTCCAACCCAATTCCACTTGCATTGCGAAAGACACATGCTAACGACAAATGCTAGGGCCGCTTTTGAAATGGTACCCAGGATCGAAATGACGGCGTTCAAAGACAGTGGAAACTTGGTCCATTTTGAGATGGGCTCTTGGTCGTATACGAAGAGTAGAGTAATCAGACAAGCAAATGATAGTAGACTCAGGAGAAGCGACCCGAGTTCCAATGACCACACAGAAAAAACAAGCCGGAATTTGCTGGTCTTGCCTTTTGCCGGGCCAAGAGGAGTGGCTGGGTGCGTCGGCAGAAGTGGCGAGATTGGCGCGTCTCGATCATCAGGCGAGACTGGTTGCACCGCAGGCCTTGGAGTCTTGGGCAACAGCTCATACGACCCTTGGTCTGCCATGGTGACAGTCTATCAACGAGCAATAAAGGTCGATTTGGAGGAGAAAAGGCGGCGTTTTCACAAGCCTCCAGGAAATATCAAGTGGCAGCTGTGGGGATACTTATGCATCACGCGAAGTCTAGGCAAGGAGGGTCTGTGAGCTGGCAGCCGCTGCTAACTATGTTTAGAAAGAGGCTGAGCCGTGGCACAACCTTGAACACAACAGCTCAGCAACCAGTTTTTTGTCCTCATCAACTCTAATGGAAGATATGAGACTTATTTACTCTTGATATTTCTAAAAATTAGTTAATACGAGACATAACGTTGTGTTTAAAGGTCTTCAATGTTGCAAGTGTGGCAGGGATATCCCTTCATCACGCCACTGGAGATTAACCAAGATCTGAAACACCAGCGCACGAGACCACAAATCTCGCTGCAGACTGTGCCACTTGAGCCGAAGGTCCCGGGACCGCAGGTAGTTAAATCCTGCTGAAGGATTGGTGGCGCAGAAACACTCCATAAGCGGACGGCTGCAGCTGTTGACTAGCACTCTCCTGTCATTACCAGCCTCGCCTAGCAGTCTCCTCAAACCTACACCTAGTGAGTTGTTTAGTTGCTCGTTCCCTCATCGTATTAACATTATCGCAGATTAACCTTCATTGGTCAAATTAATAGTCTTTCCGTCAACTGTTCACACACTGCATAGGTAAGTACAAGTCAGGTGCGGGTCACACAGTGAGGTCGCCCCCTGCGAAGGAATCGAAATTACCGCATGCGGTAATAGCCGCGCTATATTTAGCCAACGTCCTATCACGAAGCGGACCTTGATTCTGAGTGGGCTTGCTATTTTTCCTCCGTCTCAAAAAGCTCCTCTGGAACACATAGACCACTATGCTATATGGCAAAAAGCAGAAGATACCTTCTGTCATTTGCAGAGGTACTTGGGCCTTACAATGCTACTTAACAACTCCTAACCTAAAGAAACTCAAATAGATAACCCTCTCCTCATCCACTTTAATCTCCAAGCATGAGCTCAGTGACTCACTTAAGTATACATCATCCACACTTAATTACTAGCATTCAAACGTATCAAAACACATTAGGGCCAAGCTCACAAAGTACTGTCCCAATTAAATCATAAGATGGAACCCTTACACAATCGTTAGATCAGTCCAGTTAGCCATCTTTGCAGCATGGCCATCCATCATACCGTCAACATAACACTCCCCGATAAGAGTATGTTCCGTGGAGGGATTTCTTGATGGATTTCCCGAATCAGGTTGCCTCTGATTAACTGACTTTTCCGAAATGACAATGGGAACGCTACAACCAAGCGCAATGTAGATCTTGTGACCTTCCTTGGCACCCTCTGGGGCTAGGCCGAGCGGGCACCATGATAGATTGGCTTTGTCCTCCTTCTTCATCTTGATGAGCTTTCTGTTCCACACAACCGCCTGCACACGACGGAAGACTTCGGAATACGCAGCGTTGTCCTTCTCATGAATGAGTTGGTGAGTGTTGATGCCATGGCGGATACCTTTCTCTCGTACAGCCGAGTGAAAGGCCCTCGGATACCAGGGCTCAGGGTGGTTACCCTGATTGGTCCGATTTGCCACCATGGTCCTCCAAAACTCATCTGGTGGCAGCCTATCCTCATCCTCCCACTTTGCGGCCTTCAGCCACGAGGCGGGGATATTGCCAAAGACTGCCGAGTCCCAGATCTCTTGGATGGTGCCCACGTGGAACACTTTCAGCGTGATATTGGGAGATTTTTCATCTTCAATGTTGAGATCGAAGAACTTTGTCCCCTCCACGGGTTCCGGACCAGATGCCGTGAAGAACTTGAGTCGTGGGATGGCCGCCCCGACAAGGGGATCTGCATTGTAGCGATACATTTTCCCGCTCTGATCGGGCTGGTAAGGCTTGCGAGCGAGGCTTGGAATCCAAGACGGCAGTGCGATCTTCTGAACTTCGTCGTTTTCACAAAATTGTTCGAATGGTGCCCATGGTCTGCAGAGGATGTCCACGGATTTGGACTTGGCAACTACAACCTTGAGAAACTCTCCAAAGACCTGCAGGGGTGTGCGAGTGTAGTCGACGACAAAGCTCTCCCGATCTTTGCACTTTGCCTCATTTCCCGTAGTGACAGGCTCAAAGTCAGACGCCAGACCCAGGACAGCGTAAATTGTATCCTGCGATCGACTGGCCTTGAATGCGGCAAGAAAACAGACGAGTTGTTCAAGAGTTCGTTCTTTTCTCCAAACTCCTTGTCGTTCTTGTCTGAGTTCGGAAGCGTTTTGGACCAGTCGGTACGCAGGGAGGGCCGAGATATTACCCGCGTAGTTCGAAACATGGCGTGTGCCTGGTCGCATCTTCAGCATTCTGTTGATGGTGCCGTCCCGACCGACTCTTTCTAGAAGTGCCACAGAGTGAGCAAACTTCTCCCAACTGAGCTTCTCTTCACCGCACAAGAGCATAGCCTTCCGGGCCACTGAAATTTCCTTTCAACTTGTTAGAGACCATGACCGAGTTATAGTATCGAGTTGGGAACCTCACCTGCACAATCCAACGGCGACTGAACCACCCGCGCCTGAAAAGCTTGAACACGGGCTCCAGGTCATGCAAACCAGCCTTGTCGAAGATTCCGCAATGCATACTTGCAATGTGGTTGAGATCATCGAGGTTTCCGAGCTGCTCCACATATCCGACCGCCTGCTTGACTTCCGTGTTGGTGATGTCGGTGTTTTCGCCCTGTTCAGGCTCCCCAAGCCAAACAATGACCCTTTCGGCCTTCCCATAGATCTCAGTCATCATGGAAATCTGTGTACTTTTCTCAGAGTTTTCACCATCTGCTTCTTCCTTCTGGTTGATGCAAATGGCGTCCGCCCAAAGTACGACCTCTCGCTCAGGCTTCTGGATGCGCTTCAGTGCCCACCAAAGGTTGGGTCTGACAGGGCATGGGCGAAAGGGGCTGTCGGTCTCATTCTTGTGCTTGTTCCGAATATGGATCAGGAATTCGTCATCCTTTTCTCCCTTTTTGCCCCATTGCCACGACAACGCTTCAAAATTTAGATCATCGTCCAGTTTTCCCTGCGACAGTTCCACGTAGATGTTGCCTTTACCGTGGCCCGGCCACAGATGCATGACACGAATCTCATTGTCTTCCAACTCGCTGTAGATATCGCGGATACTGTCTTGTGCCATGGCGATCCTGAACAGGAATGAGATAATGAAGAGTAACACAAAATATGGCTGGAAACAACTAAACCGAAGAGAAGAGTGAGAAGTGAGGTAGGGGATCAAAACATAAGAGGGCCCTGGCGCCTTTATTCTAATGAAATTGGAGCAGAGCCGACTTGAGAAACTACAGGAGCCAGGAGAATTGCTGCCGGGGCTGAGAATGTTTCGGACCCCTATTGGCGACAGAGCCAAGAAAATGACAGCCTGATTCTACAATGTAAGATAGCTTACATTGTTGCTTCAGGTGAAGGTAAAGTGTTAAGCCTCAACACAACGCCCCGGAACCTGGGAGGCGGGCCTATGGATTGACCATTCCCGCCCATTGAGCAATTAGTATGTACAGCAGTGTTTCTTACCATTGTCAACATCAGAGATCCGCCACCACTGCCCACACAGCCTGGTAGGGCGAGGCCCCTGAAAGGTGTGTTCAGCTTGCTGCGCCCAGATTTCCTGGCAAGCCTTGTGTTTCCAAATTTATTGGCTTGGCACATCTTCACGCCAGTAACTGACAGCGAGCCTGATCTTGCTGACTGACAAGGAGTGTGGCTATTGGTTGCCTGACAAGGCAGGCTCTGAAGCGACAAGGAACGGGAAGCCGAAACTGGGTGACGCTCAATGGCAGACATGTCATGCCAATACTAAAACCTTGTAGGTTCTGATTTATGCGCTCAACTGGTTGGCGTGTTGTACGGCGTTGCCAAGCCAATTACCAATTGAAAAGTGTAAGTGTGGATGCCACACAATTTGATGATATTGACACTCCGAGCTAGTCGAAGTCCGCGAGGGCTCATGAAGGCTGAGACAGGTCAGCCCAAGAGTATCAACCCCTGAGGGTATGTCATAGCCCTATTCAAGCACGCGAGGTTAGCCGTGAGAACTACCCGGGTAGGTACAGTTCTTGTTCTGCATTGTAACGTTAACTACCCACCAGGACAGGCCAAAGAAAGACGTCTTTGGGAGTTGTGAAAGAAAATTTGACAACCCCCAGCCTTCTTTCTAATATGCTGCAATGAGTAGCGAGTCTTATCTCGGTAGGGGAAGAAAAGCCATTTTCAGCCTCAGTGGAAGGCCTCAGGAGGGCTGGCCGGCGGCAACCCAAACTGGGCTGTCGCCTATGCAGGGTGAGATGAAGCCGCTTACAAGCAGCAGGGGGGAATGAAGCTGATTTGATAGCGCCTGTTGACGGCATCTCCTTTTTACTTGGCAGGTGGAGGGGATATATGACGGCGTACCTAAAAAAGGTATGTGTAGCCGGCCCGCTTCTTGTTGAGACGAGGCTCCGATACTATCGACCCAGGCTCGTGCAAAAGCCTACTGTAGCCAAGGTGGATGGCATTGGAAGTTCAGTTATTCAAGAGCCAATTTGACAAACTTCGGCTGTCTGAAAACGGCATATCTCTGTCCATATGCAGACTAATGACGAGACAGCGTTGGCACATATGGCATTACCTAGACCATAGAGAGAGGGGTTTGCCAACCCCGGTGCTTACCAAGTATAGAGAGGAGAGGCAGGCTTAACTCACCTGGAAGATCGTGGATTATACAGGAATCTAACACTTATCCCAGAGTTACTCCCACAGTGGAACCTTCAATAGTCAAACTCTACTCTAGCAGACACTATGCTCGATGTGACAGGCCAAAAGTCACGAATCAACCTCGCAAGCAAGACTAGCCCGTACCTCAAGGATGTGAGTGGTGTCTGAACCTTGCAGTTCTCCTTGATGGACGGATATGGTGCCTTACATACTCTGTGAGACACATTTATCAGCTTACATGGAAAGCTCAGTGAGGTTGGTATGAATAGTCGCACTCTCAACAAAAGTAATCAGTCATGCGCCGTCATTCTCTACATCTATCATAGAACTCCTTGCTAACATGAAAATCGATCCATGACCATCTACTCATCCCTTTAATCCCCAGGCATGATCTCAGTAATGTTGCTCTTAGCCAGTTCGTTAGTCGCATCCAACACCTCAACGAATCGCTCCTTCGCAGCAGCATTCTTTTCGTCTTCTAGCCTCGCCTTGCCCATGTGCTCCATAGTAACGCAGATGAGCGACTCCATAAGCCGCAGAGCCAAAGCTCCGGCGTATCCATACTGATAGAAAGCCGGCGTCTCGTTGACCTCGAGTAGCCAGGCACTACCATTGGAGTCGATGAGAAAGTCAATGGCAAAGAGTTCAAAGCACTTGTCCAGGGGTGTGAACTTGTCCGCCATAGTATGAGCCGCCGCTCGGAACAACTCAGCAGAAATCTCACATGCCTGATCGAAGATGTTGTTCTTCCAATCGCCAGGGAGCAAGTCGTCCGAGATTTCCCAAAACTCCCTCATCGATTCCTTGCTCGTAAACTCATCCTCATCTTGAAGCGCCGTGTTGGTCAGAGATGACTTGAGACTCGGGTTCTTCCAGGGCGGTTCGTAATCCTGCAGCGCCAGCAGGGCGAGCATCTCTCGGAAGACATGGACCTTGAGGCGTCCAATTGAAAGAACATAGGCTCTGACATGCCACTTGCGACCATCGAGAGGTGGGATAGATACGATGTATTGCTGAGCGACGAATTCGCGCATCCAGGCCGATGGAATACGTTCGTGCTCGTCAATGACCAATGGCGGCTCCTTGATTCTAGGCTGCTCCATTGCATCAACAGATAGCTTTCCAGTGGCCGTGATCAGGGCATCCAGGGAGCTCAGACCAGGTATCGATAGGCTGGGTGAGAATTCAGGCTCATCGTCGCCTTGAAGTTTTGTGCCCACGGATTGGGCGTCCTCGTCTGTGTCCTCTTCTTCCTCAGAAATGTTGGCAGCAAGTTCGAGATTACCGGCAAGCTCTTCAATGGTGCTGAAGATACGGATACCGTGACCGCAGTCAATCATTGCAGGCTTGAGAATCCACCAATCGCGTTCTGCGGCATCCTTCTGCTCATTATCCTCAAGGGAGTACAAGAGCGTGAGATCGTCAGCAGCAGCCAGGGCATCATCAACGTATTCGCTGTAATCGAGGGAAAGCCGAACAGTGGCGGGCACATGACCCTTGAGAATGCTGTCTGGTCTCTTGGTGGTCCAGTAATCCACAACCCTGGCGAGATGATCCTTCCGGGCGAGTGCATCGCTGTTGGGGTATGCGTTGAGAAGTCCATTGCTAGCCTTGTTCAAGGCAGCAAAATGCCGATTCATGTGCCATCCATCGCACAGTTGAAACACTGTGTCCGCGTCCTCTGGAAACGAGGCAAAGTTGTCATAGCAGACAGCGTCGGGCACGTGGCGGCGAATGTATGCCTCGACGTGCTCATTCAGCCACGAGTTGGCTCCCTGTATGTACACATGCATTGTTTCAGACTGAAACTCTTGGCTTGACTACTTCAGCGTGTGACGTATCCTTCTTCTGGAGGGAGAGCTGCTTGACGAGGAATGGGGAGGCGAGTAATTCTAGGTTCCATATGGCCGGTGATTTACAAGGCTATGGCACCAACCAGTGCAAGACGAGGAGACGGATCTGAGGGCCTGCGAGAGCACAAAAGAATAACCGACCGACGAGCTCTTTATACGACTCCTTTGACAGTTGGCAACAATTAATCCCAGCCTGGGTGCCAAGAGAAGCCATGGCACCAATTACCTAACAATGGCCCACAGGCGTAATTATTTTGTGACGACTCTATTGGACATTTTGTTCACAAACGTAAGCGGGACATCGAAGTTCATGATCTTGAGTCTCTGCCCAACGCAAATGCATGATCTGCGTTACCCTCACCGATTCTTTTTTCAGGGGCCGAGTCAGGGTTTTCCAGGACCTCGGGCATACTGATCCTTGCTTACTTCAATTTTTTAAATGACAGAAAAATTTTTCTCTCTTGCATTCGAGTTGAGGACACTTCGGGATCGATTCCGTTGCTGAGAGACGTTCGGGTAGTGGCCGGGGACCCCGGCATGGCCTCAGTCACGTCGCGTCAGCTTAAGCGATGAAAACTGGAGAAATAGCCTGAACGTTTTAGCCAACAGCTGGAGCCATGACGTTGAATTTCAAAAGCCGGGGACAGTCGTCTGCTTTCACCGGCACCTGGTCATTCTGAGCTCGTTGTTAAGTGGCATTTGCCCCCAAGGTGATGGCAGCCGACTGAAGATTGTCAGGGGGTTCTGGCCTTGGCACCAATCACATTTCTTTGACATAAATCTTTAACACTTCCTTGTTTCGCTTTTATGCACACAAACCGGTACCTGTAACGCTTGCCCGAACCTATCACCTGATCTGCAAGACACATCGTGAGAGCCAGTCAACGACCACTGATGCAACTAGACACGGTCAATGAACTTCTCATTTTTTTTACACATCAAATTCTATCAGCTCGTATAATTAGGAGCACCTGTTCCAACCAGGCATCGCCTTTCCTAGCCCGACAAAATCTCCTTCTCAATAGCCTCACCCAAACTCTGAGTATTTCCCTTTCCTCCCATGTCCGCCGTCATCACCTCCTTGTCAGACCGAGCAAGAACACTCTCAATAGCCTTCAACATAGCATCCGCAGCGTCACTGAAGCCGAAGTGGGAGAGCATCATTTGGCCCGCCCAGATCATGCCGATCGGATTCGCAATTCCCTTGCCAAAGATATCCGGGGCACTACCATGAACCGGTTCAAACAAACTGGGGAAGCCGCCAGTGGGATTGATGTTTGCAGAGGGTGCAACTCCGATAGTTCCAGTGCAAGCTGGTCCCAGGTCTGAAAGGATATCTCCAAAGAGATTGCTGCCAACCACAACGTCAAAGATCTGAGGACGTTGCACAAAGTGCGCCGTGAGAATGTCGATGTGGTACTTGTCGACAGCGACATCGGGGTAATTCTTTTGCATCTCACGCACGCGAGCATCCCAATAAGGCATGGTGATGCTGATGCCGTTGCTCTTGGTAGCGCTCGTCAACTTCTTACGCGGTCGGCTTTGAGCGAGGTCAAACGCATATCGAAGAACTCGATCCACGCCGACACGAGTCATGACGGTCTCTTGAACAACCGTCTCCCTGTCTGTGCCCTCAAACATGATTCCTCCGATGCTGCTGTACTCTCCTTCAGTGTTCTCCCGTACGATCCAGAAGTCGATGTCGCCTGGCTTGCGACCAGCGAGGGGAGATGGAATTCCAGGCATGAGGCGGCAAGGACGCAGATTGATGTACTGATCAAATTCGCGACGAAACTTGAGAAGGCTTCCCCAGAGGCTGATGTTGTCAGGCACCTGGTCCGGCATCCCCACAGCTCCAAAGTAGATGGCATCGAACTTGGTGAGCGTCTCCTTCCAGTCGTCAGGCAACATAGAGCCATGCTTCTCATAATAGTCGCAGCTGGCAAAGTCGAATTCTTCAAATTCGAGGGACAAGTTGAACTTTCGGGCTGCGGCTTGAAGGCATCGAACGCCGTACGGCATTACCTCGACGCCGATGCCGTCGCCAGGTATCACGGCGATTTTGAGTGTTTTTTCTGCCATTGTAATAGTTGAGAAACAGGAGGTATAGTTTGAAGATGTTGAGACTATCAAGGGATTGACGAGGACGTTAAGTACGACCGTTTGTCGGAGCTGAGGTGAGGGGCTTCGGCAAAAGAAAAGGCCGCCTGCAGGTCCCCAATAATAACCTGCAGCCTCGGAACCCGGGAATCCGACACCCGATCAAAGGATTGGCCGAGTTAACTCTGATGCTTTGGGCTCACAGGTACTGTCTGGTCAAGACCAAGGTGTTTTTAACAATGCTAGGCTTATGCTGGAGATGATGTGAGAGGTGAACCTCAAGAGTCGAAATAGCATCGACCGGAGTCAAAGACCCCAACATCGCTATCAGACATCCACCTGAGTTTAACTCTTCTACTGTCGGGGGCAGAAAATTAAAAAAAAAAAAAAAAAGGCCACTACGTTAGCATTGGGACATGATGCTATGATGCGTTGACAACGCGTTCATTGTCATGGTTGAAGCCTGGCCCTTAATGGGTTAACTAAACCAGAAGATTGCTATGAGATATCTCATTCGGACTGACTACTTGAAGAAGTTCAGAACAGCAGACACAACTTCTCCGGGCGCATGTTCTGGGATATAGTGTCCAGACTCAACACTATGGCCCTCGACTGGCACACCAGGCTCAGTGACATCTTTCCACTCCTTGATAGCGTCAAAACACTTCTCAATGACTCCATGCTTCCCCCAAAGAACAAGCAAAGGGCTGCGAATCCTCCTTCCCTGCTTCAAGTCCTCCCTGGCCTCATCCAAGTCCAATGTCGCACTCGCCCGGTAATCATTGCACATGGCGTGAACTGTCGCCTCATCTTCCAGGCTCTGGGCGTAAAAGTCGAAGCAGGTCGGGTCAAATAACTTCAGGCCATCCTTCTGTCGCCCTCCCATAAAAAGCTCCGCAAATTTCCTGGACCGGCCAGCGATCATCATCTCGGGGAGTGGCGCATCCTGGATGAGGAAAAACCAGTGAAAGTATGCCTTGGCAAAGTCGAAGTCGGTCTTTGTGAACATGGAAAGTGTCGGGCAAATATCGAGCAGAATAACTTTGCGTACTCGATCCGGATAATCGACGCATAGCTTATGGGCCACTCTCGCTCCTCGATCATGGGCACAGACGTAGAAGTCGGTAAAGCCCAGAGAGTCCATCACGTCGATGCAGTCACGAGCCATGGCGCTCTTGGCGTATGCCGAGACATCTTCTGGCTTGGATGACTGTCCGTAACCACGGATGTCTATAAGAATAAGGGTGTATTTGTTGATGAGCTGAGGCGCAACGCGATGCCAAATGTGAAGGGTCTGAGGAAAGCCGTGGAGTAACAGCAACGGAGGCTTTGATGATGATGAGTCGCCGCTCCTTAATCCATTGATAGTGACACTATCGTTGGACGTTTTGACGTCGAAAGATTGGAGTCCTTCAAACATGGTGGGTAAATTGTAAATTCTGAGTTGTTAATGTTTGAGTTTGGGTTGCTTGGCCGAGCTTCATATGCGGAGACCTCGGTCCATGACGCCCTTAAGAAGACATCTCCAACCGGGACCCGAAGCTCGGAACTTATTAAGCTTTCTGTACCAATCAAGTCTCTAGCACGTCAATCGGCCTAACCTTTACGCGCCCATATGCGCCTGCGGGGTTTCTTTTAGCCGATGACTCTATTCAGAGATGATGTCCGAGACATTGGCATTTCCCTCAGTACTGCTAACCGGGCATGCATTCGGGAAGTCAGCTTAGCCGGCCACCACAAGGAAGGTTAAAAGCAAAAGCCGATCGAACCCCAGAGTTTCACCTCTGCGCATCCCGACTCGTTTCCATGTAAATTGTCACCCTAAGGGGAATACTGATACTTGATTCATTGTTGATTCGAGTTCATACTGTAGGGATATATCCGTCATCTTTAAGAAGCAGTCCTGTTCATAATGACTCCTGAAGGATCCTTGGTCTCGGAATCACCCCATGTGGCCTCCCATCCGTTCTCTTCCAAGTAAACCTTCCATGCCTCATCGTCGTCCTCCAGGCGTCGCGACACATCGGGGATGACAAAGTATGCAACAATCGCGCCCAGAACGGCAAACGCCGATCCAATCAAGAAGGCCACCTGGTTTCCCTTGGAAGGGTCGTCGGCGTATGAGTTGAGGATGGCCGTGAAGACCTGGGTTCCGATGGCAGCTCCGGCCTTGGACCACGCGGCGATGAAACCCAGCATCTGGCCGCGGATAGAAGTAGGGAAGCATTCAGAGGCAGCCAGGACAACAGTACTGGATTCGGGTTAGCTAGCAAACGAGTATGGAGTTTCAGTGTGACATACCTGCCGGGACCGACTTCGCCCAGCGTCAGGAAGATGCCGTACAAGACGACGAAGAGAGGAAAGATGCTCTGAATCTGCTCCTCAGCTCCACCGAGAACAAATCCAAGAACAGCCTGAAGAGTGAAACCCAATGCCATGGTCTTGCGGCGGCCAATCTTATCAGAGAGGTAACCTCCAATAAAGGGACCAGGGATGTAGAAACAGTTGATGACAACACCCCATCCCAAGTTCTTGACGATGCTATCTCCAACGTTGGCTCGAGACATGATGGTCGAGCTAAAGATGCCAAAAGGAATTGAGATCCAGTTGTAGAGAAACCAACAGGTTGCCACGCCGATCAAGGGACGGTAATATCTCTTAAGTGCAAGCCAGTATGGCACACGCTGCTTGCGCATGGACGACTTTCGGTACGCTGTGGCTACTGACATGCGCATGCGGAACCAGAAGATTACCAGAGGAGGAAATGCGCCAAGTGCAAACGTAGTTCTCCAGACGATGGCGTACTTGCTCTCCTTTTGTTGCACACAGAGAAGCAAGAGCAGAGGCGTAAGACCAGCCCAAACGTAGCCCAAGGACGCCGACAGATCAGCAAGCATGGCGAACATGAAGCCTCGGTGCTTACGGTACTGAGCGCTCTCATCAGTTGCCTCTGCGGCACCGGCACCAGACACGGGGTACTCGCCGCCGGCGCCAACACCAGCGACACCACGAGAAACGATGAGCATCCAGAAGAGACCGACATCACTACCGCCACTCGCACCAGCGGACAGGGCAATTCCCAGTACCAGAAGGATTGTGGTAGCGACAGCGCCGGTCTTGCGACCAAACTGATCCACAATAAGACCGAAGAAGAGCATGCCAATGATCATGCCAATCAGAAAGGCGTTACTGAGACGCGTAGAGATGGAACTCGTCAGAGCGTCCGGATACAGGACCTTCATGATAAGCTGGACATTTCCAATCACGGCAGCATTACTATCACGAGCACATACGTAAGCACAGAACGATATAAAGGGGAAACAGAGAATCAAGCAGCGAGAGCATCAAGGAGTGAGCTCCTTACTATCCATCAGAGCCGATTGCTAGACCCGAAAAGAGCACCATCAACCAGACAGAGAGTCTGCTATAGTACGTCTTTTCAGGACCGTCCACAACAGTGCCGACCTCGACCTCGGCTCCGGTGTCTGAGGCATGCTTCTTGTCGTCGGTGTGGTTGTCGACGGTATCTGAATGGGGCTCAACGGCCAGGCTTTGGACTTGAGTAGTCATTTTGAGAGCCGGCTCGGGTAAGATTATGGAGGAAACAGATGCAGATCCCAACAGTCGCAGTGCAGGAAGAGTCTTCCTCTTAACAGTTTTGTTATCTGTGTTTGCCGGGGGCCATCGGCTAACTGTTGGCCGACACTGATGATCCTTCGCCTCGACCTCCTCGTTACGGCGACGGTCCCCGGCCGGGGGTGGGGAATAGCAGCCGGTTCTGTATCTTACGCTGGGGGCACCAATCACAGTGCCTGGAAAGAGTGGGTGAAGTTACAACGGTCCCCAGTTAGTACGTCAGTTCAATACGCTGGGCTTCGGGTTATCTCACGTCGGCCTATCAGTGGGGCCGGCGGCGCTATAACTGGCCCCGAGACACGATACCTATCTCTCACTCAGGCACATTCGAGAGGCTTTCCCTTGTCATCGACACTCGACCGCGTCAAGATGGGTTCTCCGGAGATACACAACGATTCAGCCACGGTACTGCTGTATCGCAAACACCACCCGACCAACCTTAGGTCGAGATTGTCGTGGTGTTTCGCCGCAATCGCGTTGATTTGCACAACACTTCTCTTCACCAAAACCCTCCCTTGTCAGCACAGGAGCTCTCAGGCACACGGCACTCTCGACGTCGACAAGGTGCAGCAATGCGCAATTGACAACCTCAAAGCCGACCTTTCGTTTCTCGATAATGCCAAGCCAATTGAAGCTCCAGAATTCCTAGGGCGTCGGGACAAGCTGGCAAGGGCGCTGGTCACAAACGGCGTCGACGCCTTCGTCCTGGAGCCCGGCTACACATTTCAGTACTATGGCAACATCTCCCAGGTGGACTGGGAGCCTTGGGAGCCCGAGGAGCGTCCCTTCTTGATGCTTATCCTCCCCGAGACATCGGAAGATGGCCAGGTTAAGGCCAAGACAGCTTACCTATCACCCAGCTTCGAGGAGGGTCGTGTCCGCATGCTCGGCATTCCTTCTCATGATGAAGAGCTGGATATTGTGATCTGGGAGGAGCACTGGAACCCTTACGAGACTCTTCTCAAGTCACGGCTGTTCAAGGGCAAGACGGGAATCAAGCTCATGATGGATGAGGAGATCCGAGACTACATTACCCGCGGGCTGGAATCTGTCGGCTTCGAGACTGTCGGCCTTACCCCTGAGGCTGAACTTGTCAGGCAGCAGAAGAGCGCCGCCGAAGTTGAGCTGCTTCGAGCCGTCAACACGGGTACCGTTGTTGCCGTCAGGGCGATGCGTCCTTGTCTGGTTCCTGGCTTGACCGAGGACGAAGTGACCACTATTCTCGACAACGCAATGCTCTCCATCGGCTTCAGCCTCTTCTTCAACATTGTTCTCTTTGAGGAGCACGGCGCTCTGCCACACGGAGGCTTTGTCACAGGGGGCAAGAAGCTCACCTATCATAGCATGATCGTCATCGACGTCGGTGCCCATTACTTGGGTTACTCTTCCGACATCTGCCGCAGCTTCCTCATCGACCCGCCAGAGAATGATGCCGAGATCGCCGAGGATCCTCTCCGTGATGAAAAGGAAAAGGTCTGGCAGATCGTACTTGACGCCCAAACGGCCGCTGCGGAAGCTTTCCAACCAAACAACACTGCAGCCAGCGTTGACATTGCGGCCCGTACGGTCATCGAGAACGCCGGTTATGGTTATGGCTTCACCCATCGCCTAGGTCACGGTATCGGCATCAAAGCTCACGAGTCGCCATATCTGAACAAGTTCAACAAGCAGGCGCTGCTTCAGCCAGGCATGACTTTTACCAATGAACCGGGAATCTACCTCGAGGGCAAGTTTGGCGTGCGCCACGAGGACATTTACTTGGTCAAGGAGGATGGGGAGGCTGAGTTGCTGACGGGAAGAAGAGCCACTGGCTTGCGAGAGCCTTGAAAGGACGTGGATTTGTTAATGGCCTAGTGAGTGTGCTTTGGTGGATAAAATGCGACTCTCGCAAACCTATAGACTGTGACAACAAAAGCTTTTGTTTATGCTCATAAGCTATTAGGCTGCGTGCCACTTGAGTTGTTTTGATAATAAATTTTCCCAATTCAAGTCCTATACCCCTGGTCTCGACCAACGACGATGACTATTTCAAAGTTCCCTCCCTGTGTGCTTCGACTCAAATTTGTTAGCTGCGAGTTTGCTAGTCTTCGTTCAGTCGTTTTTAAATAAATAAACTTGTTTGTATCCTACCATAAAAGGCTGTTCAGGTTGCCGTTGCCCCAGCGTAGTCTCTTCACGCACCAGACACCCGTTTCGTTCATTTTTAATGAAATTAGTGAGGGTATCCATTAAGCCATCACTCCTTGAACTTGGGCTATTCGTCGGTACTTCTGTCGCAAATTCACTACAACATGTTCCGTGCACTAGAATAGCATCCAAGACTTGACGGCTATAGACGGAGCCCGGCGTGGATTCGTCGGCGGTGAGGCGAGCGGGGACGTGAAGAGATCTTTCAAGATTCGGAGTTGCAATTACACTTGAAGAGGGCCAAGAATGTTACTAAAAATCTCGGTTCATATTAGCTCCGATTCATCTCTACTTCTGTATCCATCCGGGCTCTCTACGACTGCGTCGAGGGATGCCGGAACACAGAAGCCCAGCTTCGGGTCCAAAAGAGGAAACCCACCTTCATCCCCGAACTGATGGCCGTCTTAAGCCGGGCACATCTATCTGTGTCAGTAATCATAGGCTCCTGACTATTTAAAGAGCGAGGGCCGTGGTGTTAGGGGGAGAAGGCGGCAATATATAATGCTCCCATCCAACCTAACCACCTCCCAAGCGTCATCATCGGCTATGGTCAAGCCACACGACGACACACCAGCCTCATAACTGCACAGCTTCCGCCCTCAATAGCCCAATACTGTGTCAAAATGGTCCGTATCGAACGATTTAGGTCAACCTGGGGCGTTGAGCCAGGTGAGAATTTCGAAGCCTGGAAACCACTGTTTGTGGAGTGGAAGAAACTCGGTTCCGGTAAGTCAACACCATGTTGGGTTGCGACGCCTAAAGACTTTCCACCGGTCTTGCTCTTTCCATGTCTAATCTATGAATCCGAGATTCGCAGATGGTGTTGAGATGGTTCCTTATGACTTGAGCGAGGATCAACGGCGGGAGGTGCGGAAACTTTGCGATGACCTAGGTTTGAAGATTAGCATCACGTAAGTCTCCCAAAAGTCCGCTGACAATCATTCCATCAATTGATTTTCATAGGATCTTCTCTGCGTGGCATCGATATCGTGGTCCGCGACCACGCAACCTCACGCCTGATGTTCATCTCGAGGGATATCGGGAGGAGCTTCGGCGAGCGCAAGTACTTGACCCAGTCAAGATCAACGCGCAATCCGGGGCGTGAGTCTTCATGGTGTACAAAATCTGGCTAAAAACTGACAATAGATCAATGAAGGGACTTTTGGTCATGGGAGCAGGCTGCTTACTTCTTCAAGAGCAGTCTTCCGATCGACAAGGAATTGGGCTTTGAAGGGCGAGTTTGCCACGAAACGCATCGTAACCGGGGGCTCTTCAACCCGTACGTGACAGACTATGTGCTCCAGAGAGTGCCAGAGTGCGTGCTGTCATATTTTCCTGTCAGCTTGTCGCATCAATTGACTCACTCTGGCAGGCTTCGCATTACGGGCGACTTCTCGCACTGGATCGTTGGTTGCGAGAGACTCCTTGACGTCGCCGAAGAAGACCAGGAGCTATTGGACAGAGTCATCCCTCATGTCGGTGCACCATCACGTTGACCGAGAAATCTCTGACGCGTTTTACAGGTGTATCACATCCATACGCGCATTGGCACGACACAGTCCACCCAGTGCCCAGAGCCACTGAACCCAGTCTTCGCAGCTGAACGTGCTTTCTTCGAGAAGCTCTGGATCCGAATCGTCAAGTCGAGGGCGGAGAGAGACCCTGACAGCGTCATAACCTTCGTTCCAGAATATGGGTAAGGCAAGAGACAATCAGATCATGTTACATCGACTAAGATTGCCCAGACTCTTCCCCTATCATCCCTTCGGGTCGGTACGGACCAGTGCAGATGTCGCCGACAGCGAGGGACCGCGCCAGCAAAAGTTATTTGAGAATAGTCTCGGCGAATGAATGCGTCTAGAATATGGACAGTCCGGGTGACCATTCCTAGGAGAGGATAGTCTGTGTTTAGCTTCTCTCATGCCAGATCGACCCAGGAGGCTAGGGGTGCCCACGGGTCTGGTGGATTGGTTCATGCGATGCGATGTGATGTCGCAGGGAGCGGAGATGCCGTTGTTCAGCTTTAAACGCGGGATGGCCAATTATGCATGATGGGATATCAACTTGCAAGGATGTGGCATCCACAAGGGAGTGTCAATCTCTTCAGCCTGATTTCACTCCAGGTGTAGGGTAACGAGGTCTCGTCAGGTTATTGTCCTTGTTGAGCCACGTCAATGCGAAGATAAGGATGTGAATTATGAGAAAAATGAGAATTTATGAGCAGACGTGATTTTTTAATCATGTTGAAAGTCTTGAGCATCTCATATTGCGTTAAAATGTCGCGTTATGGTGTTGCTGGGTAAGAGTATTGATGAGACCGTGATGAGCCACCACCTCAGAAATCTCAGATGGGAGCACAAGAAGCTCAACAGGACGAACACTGTCGGGATCAGATGTCTACAACCCAGATCTCAATGGAAATAGAATCAAAACACCATCGAAAATTGGTTATCATAGTGGTGGAAGTGAGTCCTACTTGCAATTATCGACATGATCAGCGATGTCTTGATGGCTTCAACACCAACAGCCCAAGATCTAGACATAATGACAGCACCCGCTGGCCACTGCGATATGAATAGTCACTGTGACAATCATCCATCATATTGGATATGCGACAAGGGTTAGACGAGTGCCAATCCTGCGCTACAACACCCCGGGACGGCTGCAATCACCAACAACCAGTGGACCTGTTGGCTGATCAATCAACTCGACGCTACGGCGTGGCCTATCGACTCGTCGCACGGCTATCCCGCTATAGCTCATGCATAACGCACGTCATGAATTAGATACAAGTGGAGTAGAACAAATCAAGGGGATCTGTCGACGGTCGTGCCGCTGGCTAAGGGTGTCATGCGAGGTCAGCTCGGCTGGCGTCTGGGGCGCATCACTGCATCCAATGTAGGCGTCGCCTCTGGTCCCCGTGGGTGCAAGGAACGGCCAAGACAAAATGGACCATTTGAACGGGTGACAGTCACATCAACGAACCGGCCAAGACGGCCATCGATCCGATGGCATCCCAGCACAATGGTGTTCCCGATGTTAGCGAACTTGGCAGCTTGGCATACGGCAACCATTGCCGACCTTTGATAACAATCTCAAGATGACCTCAAGACTGTGGCAATGAGAATTTTAAACTGTCTGATTGTGACAATCGCTAAGAATGTGAGGCGAGACGTTGACCAAGTCAAGGTTCTAGACAAAGTGGGGGGAGCAACCGTTTCCACAGCCTCACGACAACGATTTAGAATAACCAACGCGTGATCAAAGCTTATTTACCTCAATCAATCGTACTCGGTATACGAGAAGAGATTCGTCAAGTGGGCGGCTTCATTGTGGCGGCTCCTCGGTGAAAGGCCTCGCCTCTGAATGGACTCGTTGGGAGTGCGCCTCGAAGGAACGCGAGGATCAAATGGAGGATTCACGTGCTTGGAGACAAAAAAGGTCTCGCCACTTTTTTCCCCAATCTTTCGACCTAGGCTTCTCCAGCTATTGCTTGTCCGGGGATCTGGACGAACGGTTCATCTTCCTATAAGATCGCAGCAATCCCCCATGTGCCCGTTACAAGTGGCCATTGCCTCCCTGCTGTTTGGGCGACCGAGCTTTGTGGGAACTTTTCAAAGAACCCACGTCTCACCGGAGGCATGGCTAGAAGGGGCCAACGGGGCGCCTAAACAGGGTAAGCTTAACCCCAGCTGGTGCCCGGAGTCGGACGGAGCCCGGCCAGCGCGAGCCCTGGAGCCTACTAACCGAGTTTGGAGACCGACGGTGGATCTTGTCTTGATGGTGTTTGGTAACGGCGTGGGCCGTCGTCACGTCTAGATTTTTTTTCACAGAGGAGAGGTCTTGTGTGTGCGTGTGCGTATGCCAAGATGCCAAGCCAGAAGATGGAGATTTGGGCACGCACGAAACAATGTACGTCCGAAACCTACTAGATGAAGGATGGAGTTTCTTGCTCAACTAGGGAAAAAATATGACAAAAAAAGACCAGGCAAAGACCACCGACTGAGCAGTGTCTTGCCCCACGTGTCTCCAATTGCTCTCGTGTGTGTCCCCTCCCCATTGACTTTAAGCATAGTTTTTGCCTCGCATCATCAATCATGCCTAAATTGAAGCTCTTCGGGGAGCTGGAGCTAAAACTGAGCGCTGTATCCTCACGCACGCGACGCTCTCTCTCGTCCAGCAGGGGCTGCGGCTCCTCGGATCAAGCACAACTTCTGGGCGATCGACAAGACTTGACCAAGACGGCTCCACACGACTTGGCAGATGTGAGTGTTCTGCCTGGAAGCCTCGCCATTGGATCTTGACCCTTGCCATGGTGTTTGATGGTGGACGCCGTGGCGAAGCCACACCCACACCCCCCCTGCACAGCTTCCGACAAGCACTGACCCAATCACGAAGCGTCTCTAGCTTCAGATCTTGCCCACGTGTGGTCTTGGGCGAATCTCATAGGGTTATGCTTAAATGTACCACCCGGGGAGCACACTGACAGGGGAACGCCCAATGCGGCAAACCAGCACGCTTCCCACTGCTGCGTGGCTTCGGCGCTGGGTGTCTACACCAAGTAATCGGTAGCCAGATCGTCTCACCGAAGGGCACTTTGTCTCTGCTGCAGCTGCTTCTACGGGTAGCGTCCGAGGTGGGGGTGGGCAATCGACAGGTCCTGTAGGCAAAGGCAAAGCTCCAGTGCCCCCGAGAGTTTAAAAGAAGCTGTCTGAGACCCTCGATTTCATCTCTTCTTCTTGCTCGAGCATCCCTTTCTTCTCCATCCCATCATCAGCAGCAGCACACTCTCATTCGACTGCTTGGCTTCCTTCTTTATTCCTTCTTGAACAAAAAAGCCAATCCAGTCAAGATGGTGCTCGAGGATTACACCTACGTCTTTGCCCTGGGCACTTGCTTCGCCCTGCTTGAGGCCTACAACAACGGTGCCAGTAAGTAGCCCCCCTCTACTTCCCCTCCTCTCACCTTGGCGCCTATGACGCATCACATCCATCAACTCAATTCACTAACAACTTTTTCCTCCAGACGATGTCGCCAACGCATGGGCTACCAGTGTCTCATCGCGCTCGGTTACCTACCGAGGCGCCATGGTACTCTGCTGTATCTTCGAACTCCTCGGTGCCCTAACAGTCGGCGCCCGAACCGCCTCGACCATCAAGAACGGTATCATCCCCATGGAGGCCTTCCGTGACAACGCCGGTGTCCAGCTTCTTGCCTTCGCTTGTGCCTCCGCCGGTGCCTCTCTCTGGGTTATGTGGTGCACCCGACACAACGCCCACGTCTCCTCGACCTACTCTCTCATTTCTTCGCTCGCTGGTGTTGGTATCGCTACCGTCGGTGCCAGCAAGGTTGAATGGGGCTGGAACGGCGGCCAGGGTCTCGGTGCCATCTTTGCCGGTCTCGGTATGGCTCCCGCCATTGCCGGCTGCTTCGGTGCCATCATCTTCATGCTTGTTAAGCTTGTTGTCCACGTCCGCAAGAACCCTGTTCCCTGGGCTGTCTGGACCTCTCCCTTCTTCTTCCTGATCGCCGGTACCATCTGCACGCTCTCTATCGTCTACAAGGGTTCTCCCCGCCTTGGCCTCACTGAGAAGCCCGCTTGGTACATCGCCGCCGTCACCCTGGGTGTCGGCTTTGGTCTGTTCATCCTGTCTGCCATCTTCTTCGTCCCCTTCGTCCACGCCGTCGTCATCAAGCGCGACTACACTCTCCGCTGGTGGGATGCCTGGCAAGGACCCCTCCTGTTCAAGCGTCCTTCTCCTCCTGATGCCGAGAACGCTCGTGTCCCCAACTACGCCGTCATCCAGCACGATGCCGAGGACGACCAGGCCTCCACTCAGGACTCCGAGACCCAGTACGACCCCAAGAAGGGCAGCAACGATGATGAGATCACCCCTGCCCACCC